>SNQJ01S0188091.1:0-18385 GCA_010110895.2 Picea sitchensis | reverse complement strand
AATGCATATCAATACGTTCTCCATGTTGATAATTACAATTGTTCCTTGATATGCACCAAGCCAATTCTATATGATTTCCTAGGATTACATAACAGAGGTTCAATTATTCCCTCTGCAACATAAATATGGCTATTCCTTTGAGGCTAAACATATGCATTCCCTGGACATCCTACACCCTATTCCCTCAAACATCAATCATACCCTAGAAATGTGATAATTGGTGGTTTGAGGATTCATGCATGGTTCTTGAGCATGCAAATAAAGGTTTAGCGTTGTGGGCTCTCGTTTCCCTCCCTTGACTATGGCCCAGGACCGTAGACCCATCCATGATTCCCAAGACCTTGCAATGCCTCCAATATTCATTTTAGATGGCAACAACTCCCTAGAGAGGGATTTTTTTATGCTTTCTATTTGTTGTTCATGGTGATGAATCTTGAGAAGGTTCAATTAAGGATTGAAGTTATTGTTTTCTTATGTTTTCCTCTAACCATAATTATGCCTCAAGATCCATTTCCAATGCACAAAACCTATTCATAACACCTATATCTCACTTAGAGGCTAAAGACCACCTACAAAGTTCCCATGTGTTGTTTTGAGAGTTTGTCCAAGGCTCTTAAGCTCAAAAATCTTCAACAAGGTCCCAAGGCACTTGTTCATTATTTGATGATGGTCAAGGCTCCATTACCCATCCATAATGTGCGTAAAATAATAATGGTGTCCATTTCAAACATGAATCCCAATGCCTCCTAGAGGTATATGGTTCCATATTGTTTTTCATAGCTCTTGATTCCAAGAAGATTTGTTTAGGGTTTAAGAACCTTGTTTGTCTCCCTTAATGTTGGTTAGACCTTTAGACAATTTCTAGTGCTCAAAATCTGTTCCTGGCATCCATATCCCTCTAGTAGGCCAAAGGGACACTACAAGGAACTCATGTGGTGGTTTGATGATGCATTCATGGTGCTTGAATCCAAGAAGTCATGATTAGGTCCTCGGAATGTTGTTTCCCTCCTCCAATCATTTTTAAGGGATTGAGGTTGTGGCTTCCCTTCTCCAACCATGGTCAAGGTCTTGATACCCATATGTGGTGTGAAAAAATCTTAATGATGTACATATCCAATTCATATGCCAAAGATCCCCTAGCGAGATCATGTGTCGTCGTTTCTAGGTGTTGTTCACCATGCTTGAGCTTGAGAAAGGTCAATTAGTGTTTAAGGCTCTTGTCTCCTCTCTTGACAATTTTTAGGCCTTAAGAACCATTTCAAATGCACAAAACCTACCCATGGACCCCATATTGCACTAGGAGGCCTCTAAGAAACCCATGTAAAGGACTTGTGTGTTGGTTTGAGTAATCATTCACGACTCTTGTGTAGTGCGCTAATGTTTTGTGTTTGTAAATTGAGCATTCATGAAATATAATTAGAGCGTGTAGGAGTATATAGTGCATAGTGTTTGTATAATAGTGTAGGTGCAATATTTACTTGTGATATCCACATGAGTAACTCTTGTATTTGTACAATAATACTAGGCTATTAATAAGTGTATCCCGTGTAATGGATGTGCATAAGGTGTAGTTATAGTAATGCTTCCATGGGGATGAAAAGTAAACGAATTGTTATAAAATAGTGAAAAAATAATAAATGACACTCTTAAGTTATCTTTAGATAAGTAAAACTAAAATGAACTACTGGATGGGATCTTTGCATGGATAACAAGTAGAGGCATCCATGCAATTGAAACACCAATATTTTAATTGAGAAATGTAGTCTTTTAATGGGAACAAGAAAGAGAAATGTACGCTTTTAATGGGAGCAAGGGAGCTTTCATAATGGTTGTTGTCGTTAGTTTTTATTGAAATGAGCTTAGAATTTTTTATTCTTAGTTTTTAATGAGATTTGTTTAGAATATTTACTGTTAATTAGGGGAAAGCAATGAGGATATATTAAGTAAGTGATGATATTTTAAGGAAATTTTGAGGTGGTTTGAGGATAATTAGAAGGAGGGGATGATTTTCATCATTCATAGTCTTTACTGATTGAGGAGTAAATCTCATTCATAGTCTTAACTAATTGAGGAGTAAATCTTAAGGAAATTTTAAGGTGGTTTTAGGATAATAAGGAGGAAATTAAATAAGAAAATAATTTCCTCCTTATTATTCATTTAATAGTTTTACTCATTGCTAATTGAGGATTCCCGGTTTCATTGAGGGTTCATTGTCTCAATTTTTGACAAAGGGGTAAGTAGGGAGAAAGGTTGTCCTTGTTAGTTTCCTATTGTATACTTCGTATGAGCTTGTTCTTCCTTGATTTCATCTCACTGTAAGTTTTATTTGTTTAGTGAATTGTATGTATATCTGAAACCTTATCCATTCTATCTCTTAATTTTAAAAAAAATATCTTAAAGTGATCAATTCTTTTATGAATTAGTTGGGAGGAATAAATTGGTTGAAGAACCCAGAATTCCTTTGGATAGATTTATCAATTGATTTACCTCTAAGCTGACATCAAGTAGGAATTCAGTTCAAAGAATTAATTTTGGCTGAAGAACTGTGAATCCCTTGATGATTTATGCATGATTAACTCTAACCCAAGGAAAGCTGTGAGTAATGGCCATGTTGGTTTTGCATTTGTCTTGATGATTTATCCATTGTTTTACTCTAAGTAAAGGACACGCTAGAATTAGTTCAGTGAATTAATTTTTGGTTGAAGAATTGTAACTCCTTGATGATTTATGAATTGATTAACTCTAACTCAAGGACAAGTTAGAGTAATGTATTATGTTGGTTTTGCATTTGTCAAAGGGAAAATTATTTGCTACAATTTTCACTAGTAAATTAAATGAGGTTGATCATATCATTAGCATGTTGTATTCAATGGCTATTTCATTCATAAAGCATTCAATGCCTTCTCCCGATTCCGCCAGACTTCTGAGGGAGACAAACATTGTTCCAGCTGATCTAGTTGCTCCATTGGTCAAGACAAGAATCATTGTCCCGAAGTTAAAGAAAAGGAAGAAACACACAGCACGTTGTTGAAGAAAGAGAACCCTCAAAGAAGACCTAAGCAGATAAACATAATTTCTTCCTCTTCTATGATAAGGTAACAATATTATTCATAACTCATGTACACATGTTTACATAGTTTCTATAGATATCTTGCATATCCTTTTCCTAGAAGATAAGATGCTCAAAGAGAAACACCTATAAAGAATAACAAGTACAATGATTGCTATCATGATGACTATTAAATCAAGTCAATACATACACATGAAAAGATGAAGTACATAGACAACACTTGGTAACACCATGTGAAAGATATTAACATAAGTAAAAATTACAAGATAAGCTGAAATTAGAATAAAACTTCAAGAAACTTGGAAAACATAAAACATAAAAAATTGAGCAATTAAGAGGAAATTAGAAAATACTATTGCCACTTTATAAAGAAAATATGATGCATCGAAAGGTACTAGTCAGAGTGAGCCATTATATAATTCCAAAGAAGAGCATACATTCATGCACGAAGAAGAAAGTATTAAGAGGAGATAATCCTAAATAATATGACGATTCATCAAGGATTATAAGTATCTATCCATGTTCCCATTGATGGTAGAAATCATAAAAAGCAACACATGTTTAGTTTGAATTAAGAAGAAGTATTCTTCTAAAAGAAGACTTAAAATAATAATGGTTGTCCATCCACCCATGATCCTATGATGAAAGGAAGAAGGTTGAATCTTTCAGGCATGGAATCTATATACAACTCCATGGACACAAGAGCTAAATAAAAACAGAGGAAGAACAATATGAAGGTTCAAAGAGAGAAACAAAATGAAGAACAACCAACCATTATATCAAGAATTACAAGACTACGAGCTTGGTTTTAACCCAATTAGAAGAAATCAAGATGAAGTAGAAACTTCTGTGATGAAGAACCATGTATGAAAGACTTATGAATGGAAGCATCATGATATTCAGAACTAGAGGTTCTCACAGATGGAGGAAGAAGACGCGATGATGCTCTTGTTCTAGTAGCTAGACATAACTCTACCTAATCCATTAGATCGTCTCCAATATCCATGGTTGGAATTCTACATCATATGACGGTATTTTTCTCCCCAATAGAGTAATTGAGAAAAGAAGCATATGTAGAGAAACCCAAGATTCTTTTGAGGTATACCAGAATAAAGACTCTTATATGCAAATTGAACAAGACAACTTAATGCACAGCCTCCAATGAATAACAAAAGAATGGTGAAAGATTTATGTAATAGATATTAGATCACAATTGTCAAGTCCAAGATGATGATTTGAAACCATGACAAACCCTGATGAAAGAAGAAGTGTCTCATGGATATGTTCCAGTTTTTCTTCCAATGGCGTCATGAGCTAGCGTAGTAGTAAAGCGTTGAATTCAACCATGATATATTGTGTAATGACCGAGCTATATGAATCCTTCCGTGAGTTCATTAGCGTTCCAGAAGGCCAAAGTACATTTAGACGCAAGCATTCTCCATGATGAGGTCCCAAAGAGAAGTGGTTCTCCATTATGTCTCCACAAATGAGCAGATAAAAAAAACATCTTGGTAAAGATTCTAACCAAGATAAAAGAGTTTGCGTAATCAAGAAACAACTGGAGCTCGTAGAGACGACTTCCCTATTGAAAAATGAAGAGATGACTCCCAAGTTGGGAGGAGAACTGATAAAGTTAATGATTGATGGATAGTCATTTTCAGTTCAAAAAATGGTCGAGCATGAGCAATTCCAATTCGTGAAAGTGGTTTGAGATTTCTTTTGACAAACAAAGCATTTTTCCATCTGAAAGTGGTCCATTCATTGCCACCATTGTAATGAAATGGTTTGATAGATTGTTGCTAGACAATGATTCCCCTTGTGGCAAGTGTTGGGGAATGGTCTAGGAAAAATATTTCTCTTGAAAATAACCTCGAGTAGTGGTCACAGCTACGGTTCACCTCACAGAAGTCATTCTTTCAGTTCAAGGCTTGTGAGCATTTTCAAGAATGGTCCGCTTGAGGTCAAAAGTGTGACACCATTTCATTAGAAAATGGTCTATGTCCCTAGGTGTACTCCATTTCCTGTGTTTCACTTGTTTAGTTCCAAGAATGGCCCATTTGTGAATGGTCCAGTTCAACAATCAAGGACAAACATTCCTAGGGAAGACTCATTCCGTGCTGCACTTTGTTAGTGCCTAGAGGGAATGGCCAAGATAGGTGAATGGTCCAGTTCAACAATCAGGGACAATTATTCTTCTATTCTTTAGAATAATAGTCTATTAGCTCATGGCTAATGTTTCTTAATTTCTAAGGGTAGATGCTCTTCTAAATCTAATGTGTCCCTAGACAAGATAGTTGTATGCTACTATGGTGATGTGTTCCACTGGTTGTGAATATATGTCACTGATTAAGTAGTTGTGTGCTACTTCGTGTGGTAGTGTACCACTTGATTGTAGTTGTAGGTAATTACTATGGATAGACACAATTGCCCCATTGGACCTATTATTTGATTTTGATGTAGACTATCAAGAGTGTTGAAAATTATTATCATCTACAGCACTAACACATGGACGTATATCTCCAGATGGAAATGGTCCAGACATTTATCTCTTCTAGGAAATACATGATTAGAAGAATGGATATTATATCACTCTTTTGAGGAGTGACTTATTCAACATCATATTTGATTACCCATGGAGAGTATGGTTTCAAGAGATGTTGTAGGTCGATGCCGATGACACCGACATTGATGATGGTGCTCAGATGAATCATGAGATAGTCCTAGATAAAGGGATGATGCTACCACAATGGTATGTTTGTGCTCATGACCATTTCCTTCACTACCTCCCTATCTAGGAGAGAGAGTTGATATTATGGTATCTATAGGGAATTTACCTCCATGTGTAAACTCGACAAGAATAGAATATTTCGAAGGCAGAAACCCTACAGCATTGAACATAACCCTACAAGACAAGTCACCTCAAGCAAATAATAAATATTAATCATTTAGCCTCCATAATGAGAAGTTGGCCCATGCAACTTAGGAAAATACTATAAATACAAGTAGCTAGACCTCATTTTGTACACACACAGTCTGCACTTCAGCTAGAAGAAGTGTGCAATCAGGCTAGGCAAGAGAAAGTCCGGGTGTCACGTTTAACTGTGATTCCTCATTAGGCTTGGAATTTCTATTTGCTATGGTTGTTTCTAATAAGTATTGGTTATATTTTCTTGATGCATTAGCCTTGGTTGGATATTGGTTTGCTTCTAGAGTCATTCTATTTCAAGGTTAAGGTGATCGGGTGCTCTGCACTATGTTTGGGTGACAATATTGTTATATTTCTATGGATAAATGAGCACATCTATTACGTTCTAAATGATACCACTCCCTTTGTGAATATTTTCTGTGTCTTTATATCTATTTAATGAGAGAACACAATGGGTGGTTTCCATAGTCCTCCACCACTAGTGGTTGTTTACTTGAGGATCTAAATTTACTAAACAAGGATGATGGAAAATGTTCAACTGTAATAGGTGGCCCTTCAAGTTCTATCCCTCCATTAGTTATCTACATTACACTCTCCCCTTTATCTAAGAACTTCTTTGTGAAGCTTTATTCTAATATTCCTCCTCTTCTCTTAATTTCAACATCTTTAAGATTATTTCTATTATGTTCATTTATTCATGTCTTGATTGAGATCTAAAATGTGAACTTCTAAGGATTTAAACCTGAATCGAAGCAAAATGAGATGATAATCATTGAACTAGGGAGCCTCTTTAAAATCTCTTTGACTTCTTCCTAGAATTCTAAGTTAGTTGTCTTTTCTACTATCCCTCTTGAATCATGCTTGTAGGTGGATCTCCTAGAAAAAATCACTCCATGAGGGTCATATACCCAACTACTTTCCTTTTCAAAATCAAAATGTTTCAACATATTTTCTACTTTAGCAAAATCTACCCTTTGTTGTGTTGATGATTACAACGGTGTGAGACATCGTTGAGGACATGGACCTAAGAGAGAGCCACTAAGATGGGTGTGTCTATCTAAGATGATCTAGAATGTTTTTTCTTGCATCCTCCTTATAGAGAGTTTAGATGAACTCCAAATGATTCCTATATATAATGCTAGAGAAAGAAGTGATATCTTGGGAGTTAGATGTTCTTGGTTGCTATGGAACGTGTTAATTCACATGAGTTGGGTGCATAGTTCAGACAGAGATGAAATGATGTATTATCCTCCTCTAATGAGAGAGTTGATATTATGAAATCTAGACGAATCTCCTATGTGATGCAAAGGGGAGGGTATTCCATTGATTTGGCCTCAGGATGAGAACATGTGAAGTGGATCCTAGTGGTTGAGCACTAGTGACCGTGGTTCTTTGTTAGACACAAAGTGAGATAGAGATATGAAACTCCCTATGGATGTGCCCCCAGGTCTGAACACTAGTGGGTGGTGGATATCCCTTTACCATATTTTAAGAGTCAGACCTTCCTGTAACTGTAATTGTAATGTAAAGTACAGTTGACCACCTTAATGTAAAAGATAATTAACTGTACTATTAATTATATTTTGATTTATTGAGGTTGGACCTATTGTGCCAATGTATCACCTATGTTGATAGGTTTAATCTAATTTAAGTAGTAAATTCCCATTGAGGAAACATATTTTCAGTGTGAGTTTAGAAATGCTAGTACTTCTTCTTGGGAAAGGTGCACACCTCTCTAGGGCGCTAGTATCGGTTTGTGAGAAACCTTTTGTGTGGTAGGTTTTTATGGTGGTGGAGGTATTTATCTTGAAGAAAATATAGCAAAGGATCATTGTTTTTTTCTCCCTTGTTAAGAAGGGTTTCCGGAGATACTTTGTGTACTTGTGCATGGTTTTTCTCTTATGATCTTCATTGTTGGAAGAAATTGTTTATATTTAAGTAAATTTCTAAAATAGAATGAAATTCACACATTTTCCTATTGAAAATAAACATGGTATCATATCACCAAGAACCCACGACAAATAACTTTAGCCATCTTCTCCCTAAAACCATACCCTCCTAGGATTTCTCAAATTTTGTATGACCTAACGACTGAGAGGTTTCCATCACTTGAAATTGAACGTTGGGATAAAAAAAAAAAAACATCATGAGTGTACACTCCTTCAACACAATTCCATCAAGCTTCAGATTGTAATTCTGAGCATTTTGACATTTTGGCCCTAGGTTTTCTAGGGTTTTGTTGATTTTGTAGAAAATTTAGAATTAGGGCTTATACAACTCTTTGAAGGAGCTATTAAGATCACTAGTTCTATCCTATCTTTCTCAAAGCATTATTAATTTCCATTCATAAGTCCAAAAAACTAAAAAGTACAAATTTGTGTTTAGCCAAGTAGGTTTCTAGCCTAGTTGACAAGGGCTCAGAATAATCCAAAATTATGATGAACATAATCAAGGATGTAAGACAAGATTGATGGTTCAAGAAAACTGAGTTCCTAGAAGTCAAGACCTCAAGGAGATGAAGGCATCAACATATCAACACTCTTATGTATGGTCCCTACCAATGATAATACTCAGTTAATTGATACATTTTATCGAGACACATGTAGATTTATTCTATAGAAATCAATTTAATAGATTTTGTTGAGGAAAGAGACAGACTACATGGTCCTCTTTGGAAACGATGCCAAATATTATGTGACAAATGAACTTCTACCTTCCAACTAGATGCATATATGCAACTTCAATTAAAAAAAGACTATATGTACCTAGAATGAAGAAAAATCTTGTCTTTATTTCTGCCTTGGAAAACAAAGGCTACAAAATTACTTTATCAGAAGGAAAAGTTATTTCATGGCACAAAGACTCACATATAAATTCAACCAAGGTAATTGGTGTCCGAGAAACCATATTGTACAGATTAACCATTAGACGAGTCGAAAATTTGTTACGATTAAGGAGCTTAAGTGAGCTAATATGACATAGAATAATACTTCCTCACATTCATTATAGATCTCTCCCAACTCTAGGGAAAATGGCAACAGTTCTTCTAGAAATATAGATTCAACATAAAGGTGCTTGAAAAGGTTGTTCTATTGTGAAATTTTTTTAAAGGATATCAAGCGCGACAATAGATCCAAGTCCAAGATTTCCTTGGATTTGATACATTTAGGTGTGTGTGTGGGCCAATGACCTGCTGTTGCATCTATGAATGGGTACTTGAACCATGCACTCTTCATATATGATCACTCCTGAAAAACTTTGATATACTTCCTAAAGTGTAGGGATGGATTCCTTGCAAAATTTAATGAATTCAAAGTTCAAGTTGAGAACCTAAACAGAATAAATATCAAGGCACTAAGGTCATAATGAGAAGAATACACCTCCAACATTTGAACAACTGTATTGAAGTAGGGATAAAGAGGGAGTTCATAGCCCTTTACAACCTCAATAAAATGGGGTTGCAGAGAGGGAAAAGAGAACTATCATCAAGGAAACCAAAGAAATGATACATGATGAGAGTCTACCTATGAATCTATGGGAAGAAGGCAGCATGAAAATTGTGTATAACTAAACAAAAGTCCTCTTCAGATATTGAAGAGAATTACTCCAAAATAAGCCTTCACTAGAGGATACAACTCCCTTTATCAATACTTTTTGTGTCTTTATATGTATGTAATGATATAACACAATGGGTGGTTTCCTTGTTGCTCCACCATTGGTGGTTGTTTTCTTTATTGATACAACTGGCAACAAAGATAATGGAAAATGTTCAACTGTAATAGGTGGCTCTTCATTTTCTCTCTCTCCATGAGTTATCTACAATACACTCCTCCCTTTATCCAAGAACTTTGTGAATCTATATTCCTAATATTCCTCCTCTTCTTGGCGAACTTATTTAAGATTATTTCTATGATGTTCATTTATCCATGTATTTAATTGAGGATCTAAAAAGGGCACTTTAAGGCTTTAAAAACTTTAACCAAGCTAGCCTAAGATGATAAAGTCATTGAAATAGGAGCCTCTTTTTAAAAAAATCTCTCTGTATTCTTCCCAAAATTCTAAGTTAGTTTCTTTTTTTATCATCCCTCTTGACTCATGCTCGTAGGTTGATCTCCTAGCAACAATCACTCCATGAGGGTCATATACCAAACTACTTTCCCTTTCAAAATCAAACCTGTTCAACATCTCTTCAGCTTTAGAAAAATCTACCCTTTGTTGTACCAGAAAAGGGACAATGTCTTGTGGTAGTGAGAAAGTGATTGATTTTTTGTGTTGATCAAATCAAAAGGTGTCAACTATTAGTTAATCTTTGTGATATATTCCAAATCCATTAACTTAGGTTTAAGGAAGGATCAAAGTTTGAATGGTTCTTGTGTGAAACCATATATCCTAATAATGGTATGATATTGTGCATGGAACTAGTCTCTTTTTCAAGTGTATTTACTTAGTTGTAGAAAATGCATCATCTCTAGAAGAAATCTTGGAGGAATGGAGCAAGGGTATACATGGCCTTCATGAAATGATCAACAAAATAGTTGAAATCTCTATTTTAATATTACATTTTTAAACTCTAGGGCCATTCAACTATTTGTTTAATATTTCCTTCTGAATCAATAATTTATATTCCACATCTCTTGAAATAGGAGTGGTTATAAGAAAGGATGAGGTACACTAGGTAGGATAGGTATCTAAAAGAGCAAGTTCTATGTAAATTCTCTAATTGAATTTGAATGGGTTCTTTGAGGAACTCATAGAAATCATATTTTAGGGAAGCAATGGAGTGAGCTGATAATAAGAGGGAGAAAAATCCAAGGTTAGTTCCATCCATTACTCTTTCATGGTCTCGACCCAATAATTTAAAAATCAAGGTTAGGGCATGCTGAATGTTTTGTAGGAAAATGTTAGTTGGGAATGCAGTCGAGAGGGATGAGAATGGAAAATTTAGGGCTAAGAGACTCCTAAGTAATATTTTTTATCAACATGAGGTAATTTCTAGTATGAATCTTCCAAAGTGTGTTCCTTTCGTCGTGTTTTACAAGTTCTTCTCAGAAGAAAATAGTTTTGGTGAGTGTTTCTCGTGAAAAAATCACAAATAGTGTGTTCTTTATCTAACATATTTTTTTGCATTCAAGAACTAGGTAATTGGTGGAACACTAATGGATAATTTCAGAAAAATTGAAAGTTTTCATAATTATTGAACTAACGACTCACACAAATTCATATAGTATGGACTTCTCTTAGCATTTTTCCATGAAATAGTGATGATTCTGTTTAGGATAGGGACAAAAAAAATTGGGTCATAAATCTCATTATCCTCATCAATTAGGATATTTTCATTCTATGGGGGTTTATTGGAGGTCTCATACTTTTTATTGTTTGAGACAATTACCATTAGAAAAATTGAAAAATACTATGGAAAGAGTAAATTGTAAGGAATCTAGGAACTCAAACATTACCTCGAAGCAAATTGAAAGAGACCTTGAGAATGGTTTCCTGAAATCCTTATATTTGAAAATGACGAGCGTATACTTTCACGCTTTGGAATGAATAATTTTCTTGAGGCACGATGAGAATTATATTTATATTTTATCCCTTAAACTTCCACATGTCAACTTTTTGATTCAGATGACGTCTTTAACAAAGCCAAAATATTGAAATTTGAGTGTGACATTACGCTAACGTCAACATGGTACCAATGACACATGGAATCTTCATATTGGTCCATATGAACACTTAAGTGGCTCTGGGTTTAGTGTACATGTAGTTGAGTTTGATATGATGACTAGAGTGCCCAATTGACCCCCTCTATGCAGGTGGCAGTCTCGAACTAGCTCTAACAATTGTTATGTTGGCATGCCATGTTATCGTTGATATCCCTAGTGTCCTAGGTGTACTACTACAATCACTCCAAGTGGTGCTATGTGAGCGTACAAGTGTGCGAAGAGTGGGCATTCACGTGGCTACACAACTCTTGATGTGTCTCTCCAAAATCCATTGTCACACCCCTTGTGCCTTTTATCTCTTGTGCACTTTCACAATGTGACATCAACAACCTATCGCAGATATGAATTTCTTGCATCCATTAGATGATCGGGCCCCTCACTTTCAATCACATCGATTCCTAAGCTCTAGTCACATGGGATAACCTTTTTATGAAAAGGGATTAATTCTTTCAAGATCATAACTAGACATATTTTACCTCTCGATAAGCACCCATGAACTTGAAACTTATCGTTGGGCCATTAGGCTATGAATTTTCTATTAATTTCTCTAGGGATATTGAAAATATTCTATCCCTTTCATTCCAGGAGCTCTGTAAGATCTATTTTACCCAATATCGACTCTATAATCGTGATCATCTTGCACATTGGTGACATCTTGCAACCTTTTATTAGTATATCAAATCACTCATTCTTTATTACAACTTGGTGAAGGTAAACTATAGAGTTTTGACCTCATCTAGTTGTAATCAAGGATCTAAAATATCCTAAGCATATTCTTGCAACTAGACTTGTTGATTATATTACTAGTTTGTGGGAATTCAGACAAATTTTGGTCATCATCTTTCCATCAGCTTTTGTTTCTCATAGTGATGACTTGTGTAAACTTTGGCATGAGGTTTGGTTAGCTAAAATATAGTTCATTTCAATAACTATGTAATCGATGTATGGTCATTGGTGCTAGCTGCTTCATGTAGAGAGATGGTGTTTGTGTTAGTTGTGTTCTCAGAAAAACATCATTGGGCAAGTTTTGACAAACATCTATCTTGGCATGCCTCGACCCCTTTGCAATTTTTTCATAGTGACTTTTGGGTGTAAGTATTTATTAACTTTCATCGATGACTTTTCCAAATGCACTTGCCTAATTTCAAATTTATGAGCAAGTAAGTTTGACAAGTTTTGGCCTGCTACCTTTGTAGAAAAACAATCAGACATCAACTTCAAAGGCTAATAAAAGATAATGGAGGTAACATAGAATTCTTTTATAAGTTACTACACTGAGATGAAATATGAACAAGAACACACTCATCCACATGGCCCACAACAAAATGGTGTTTTGAGAGAAAGAAATGCACATTGAAAGTTAGAAATGGCTAATCAGATGATCCAATCTAAGAGATCATATAAAATTTGGGAGTGTAGCTAAATATGAAAATTATTGCATTAAACTACATACACTCCCACAAAGATCTAAAATCTAACACTCAAGAAGCATGGAATAAAATTCGTTTCATATGTAATCCACTTCATTTTCGTAACATGGGCTCACATTCCCATGACTCCAAAATTTTGTTTGTCTCCTTAAGAAATATATTTATGGTCTTAATAAAGCCTCTCGATATTGTTATTCCAAAAAGGAAAACATTCTTCTTGATATCAAATTTTCTAGATGTCTTTCTAACCCTAATGTCTATACCAGAAGCTCAAAGCCATCCATCACATAATCCTTGTTCTTTATGTTGGTAATCTTATCCTCACCGGTAGTGACCCTAAAATTTTAAAACATGTGAAAACAAGCCTTTAAGAAGAAATTTTAAATGACCAACTTAGGTTATTTACACTATTTCCCACCTCCAAGAATTACAAACCAAGGGAAGGAATTTTTCTTTCCTATTCTAGGTAATACAGTTTCAGGATCTTCTTTGTCGATTTCACATGAAAGACTCTGCAACCAACCCCCTCTCCCTTCCAATATCGAAATAAACTTGTTTCCACTTGTACTTCTCCATGTTATAATATTGTGCCCATTTCACAATAGACAATGCTACCCCATTGTCATCCAACCATAGGCACAAATCCACCCCCGAGAACCTTAATCTTTGCTAGATAGAATGATTTTTTGAAGCCACACTAGAACCAATAGATAAAGCAAGAGATATCATCTTATCCAAGGCAGTACACAAGTAAGAGTACCAAAAGGATGAAAATGGGTGCACTACACCACTGCATTGTTGTTTCTCCTCTTCCATAATTGCACACTACTTATGTTGTTGTTACACTTCTAATATATGTGCAACAACACTTCCAAATGAGCTAAAGCACCTCTATTTATACTAACAACAATTTGTCCAAGTGAATATGTGTCTTTCATAAGAAGGGCCAACTCTATCCTTTTTTCATATACACTTGGCTATTTTATATTCTCACTGAGGTCACTTTTCTTCTGGCTTTTCACATCTGCTAGATTTCTTTCCAAAGCCACATTCTATTATATCTGCAAAGGTTTATACATGAGGATACTCCCACAACAATTAAACCATAAACACTCCCTCTTATCTATAGGGAGGTATTTAACCATGATGTTCCCTTCTGGTATTTGTAGCCTTGCTCGTTATGCCATGATCCTATATTCATGGTTATGAAGACCATGCTACTGGTATCATCATTACATCACACAAATGAATACACCCATGTGGACCTCAAGGCTAATCTCATCTATGGGGCAATAACTCCACTAGAGAAAACTAGAGCTACACCTCAGAGTGTGTGTCACCATCATCATCATAGGATACACCCACATGACGTGCTCACCTATGGCTACACCCATGTTGTGAGCATCATCATCATTACATTATCCATCCATATCACATGGCATGGGAAAGACCAGCATCAGATTGAGTATCAAATCTACACAAATCCCATCTCATGATCAACACCAGTATCATATTACAACGCCATCACAACCATACAGTGTTCTAATTATGCCACTAGAATATCATATCACCAATGGTGTAGGAAACAACTCAAAGATACCATGCCATCTCATTGGAGTAGCCTATAGTTCGGTAAAAAGCTTACAACTCCCTACAAGGCTCATAACTTTGTAATAATGAAGTTTGCCAACTTGGCAATAAAGTTTCACAAATCGGCACAAAGACCTATAACTTGACACAAAGTCTACAAATCAAAACAAAGGCCTACAACTCAACAAAAATGCGTACAAATTGGCATGAAGGCCCACAAGATCCTTCTTTTCAAATTCTTCCATCAACTCCCTCTAAATAAGAGAATCCTCGAACCATGTTCCAATCTATTGCGTGATCCTATGCATCCTCCAAAGTGTCATGAAACATTTCTTCTTATTATTGATCAATTAATCCCTCTCAAGTTTGACTCCCTCTGATTCCTCTCTTCTAAGTCTTATCTTTCTATATAAACTTCCCTGAATATAAGTTGGATAACTCCACCAAACAGAACAACAAAAAATTATTTCCAATATAATAACATTTTATATAAGAACATATCAATTTCATGGTAATTCATTATATCATTACCAAGGTGTCATGTCTGAGAACAAGAATAAGAAATATCTCCTAGAGGGATGTTCGCTTCATATTGCAATTGTACTCAATTAAGTACAATAAGAATTTATATCAACAGTACATGCTACTAAGTATTAGTTTGTTCCCTATTACTACTAAAATCTAAAGGATTGTAATGCTCATTTAAGAAAACAATATAAAATATCAAACCCTATATGCAAACCCTCGAAATCGTCATATTGTTCTTGGAGTTGGCTTTCTTCCAAGACAAGTACTATTTCAACCCCGAGAGGTTATTACGTTCTATGAATGTATTAGATATGAGATATCGGGTTTCAATGATTGCTTCTGAAAAGATCCCTTCCTCTAGAGATTAAGATCCAATAGTTGTTTTTTTTTTCCACTAATGCCCATGCAAGCCTGTAAAGCTCCAAAAATCAAACTCTTTCACCTTGATGCATGCTCACATGGACCCATAATATTTCCCTTGTTCTAGGGTGATGAGGTAACTCCTTGTCTTCCATGCTCTGCTAAGAGACCATTCTTCTATTGTGTTACTCTGATTTCATGGAGGAAGTAATGATTGTATTTGACTTTGACTTTGACCTTGACCAGTACCCTCTTGACTTCCCTCACACAACAATTCAATTTTGACATTTTTTGTGGATGAGGGAACCAGGAGATGCGTCGGCTTAGGGTGCACTAGGATATCCAAAAAATTATTCCAAACACTTCACTTAAAGTTCTTCAACAATCACGTTAGGGTTTTTTCTACTAGGAGATCAAAACCCCTAGCTGCAACTACAATTTTCCTACAACGATCTTGACAAAGAGATGCAAATCTACCTACCAGTGGTTAGACTGTTCTAAGGTGGTGGGCTCATAACATAGTGACTGCCCAAGACAGACACTACAACTATCACACTCCAAACCAGGCATAAAGCCACCCTCGAGTAACTAATCTTTGCTAGAATGATTACCAAAGTTTGTACACTAGAACCAACATATAAACCAGGAGAGTGCACCTTCTTCAAGGTAGTGCAAAAGTAAGAGTACCAAAAGGATGAAAAAGAGTGTTAAGCACCAATCGCATTTACTACCTCTTCAAGACTTACAGCATCTACTTTTGTCATGAATCACACTTCTAAGATATGGCACCACTGTGTGTGTGTGTATTTCCAAATCAAATAAAGCTCCTTCTATTTATACTAATATTTCCAGGTGAAAAGGTGTCTCTTCGCTGTGGCCAACCCTGTCCTTTCTAAGGACATATAATACTAATATTACTTATTTCGTTGAGGACTCATCTCCAAAGGTTTTCACACATTCACTTTTTTTCTTGCTTCTAGAATATTTTATTATATTCAAAGTTTTATCAATGGAGGTTAACACCTCCTAGAACCACTAAAACAAGACTTTAAAGAAGAAGATGTCACCTTAGGTATTGTTATTTAATTGCAGCTCTTATACTTGTTTCATACATATATTTATCTTTCCTCTTTGTTGTTGGTGTTGTTTCTGTATATATGAAAACACCCCATGATAGTCGTTGGAAAAAAGCTAAAAGGATACTTTATTATGTTCGAGGTACAATTAAGTTCATGATACATTACAGTTCAGTGGGGACTCCTTTATTGGTCGGTTTCAATCGACTAAGATTTGGCAAGTGACCCTAATGATTGAAAGTTTACGTGTTATGTTTTCAACCTTGGTTCAGGACCTCACACTTGGGCTTGTAAGAAAAAATGGGATATTTCTATTTCTTTAGGACAATCAATGTACCGAGAAGAATTTAATTCAATTCAAGAAGTCGTGTGGCTTCAAAAAAAGATCCTTGAGAGTCTTGATTCTAACATTAACATATGACAACCCTTGGGTGCGACAATCATAGTGCCATAAAGCTTGCAAAATATCCAATTCAACATCAACATGAAAAATACATCGAGATACACATGTAATTCATCATACAATTCATTGAGATCGAAGCATATTGAAGCGCTGCCTTTTTCCCCACGTAGCATCTAAGCTGCATATTTCTCACAAAGTCCCCTGCTGTCCATTAATCTTTCCAAACTTCAATCTATGTTAGGGAGTTGAGGAAGTTAAGGCTATGGGGTGATAATGATCTAATGCCTCCTTCCTTCTCCTACTATTTCACCTTTAAATCTTCCAATCCTATCCCAAGTTGTTCTTAAGGGAGAATGTTATGATATTTATACACTTAAGAGTTAGCAGGTTAATAATGCCTTAATTAATGTGCCATTAGGTAAAGTGTGTTTCTTTAATATCATGCATTTGTAGGTATGTAATTCAATGATCACGATATGTTCATGATAGAATGATTTAATGGCTCATATTCTTCTAGATCTAAAAGTGTGTTTCTCTTTAATACGCCATATGAATTTATTGTTAGATCTAATGGCTCATATTTTCCTCGATCTAGAAGTGTGTTTCTTTAATATGCATCACTATGCATTTGTATTTAGATTTGATGGCTCATATTTTCCTCGATCTAAAATTGTGTTTCGTTAATAGGCATTAGTATGCATTTGTAGTTAGATCTGATGGCTCACATTCTCCTCGATCTAAAAGTATGTTTATTTAATATCCATGAGTATGCATTTGTTGTTAGGTAATAGGACGATCACGATATGTTCCCGACATAGATTGATCTGATGGCTCATGTTCTCCTTGATCATAATAGATACATTGATCTATGGCTTAACACTAGATTGGTCCATGATCTCTACTTAAAGATCATGGAGGGTTATTTGTCGATGATATCAATAATGAGCCCCCGCATTGGGGAACTCCTATTGAAGGGATTTGGCATAAAACCTCATAATTTAACCTCAATAATGAGCCCTCACATTGGGGAACTCCTATCAAATTCATTTGGCATAAAGTAATTTCTTATGTATTTACAAGTTAATGATTGGATTACAAGGGTATGAGAAAAATATAAAGATAAGAGAGATATTTAACGTCGAAAATATTAATATAAAGGGAGATCTTTAACCATGGAGCAAGTTGATGATTGAATTACAAGGGGTGTGAGAAAAATATAAATATAAGAGAGATATTTGGTCTTGAAAACATAAAGATAAGAGAAATCTTTGATCTTGAA
>SNQJ01S0188090.1:0-18385 GCA_010110895.2 Picea sitchensis | reverse complement strand
GTTGTTCTAATACATGGAAATTACTTGACACATATTAAAACCTCCTAACTACAAAGATACCTTCCATAGGTAACACTAGAAATACTAACTATTACAATTTAAATGGAAATTTGAGGAACCCAACTTCCTCTAGTAAACCTTTTGACACATGAGGTCAATCATGAACTTGATTGGCTAGACGCTCTTGAATCAAATGGTTTATCATATAAATTTACAATATGCACCATGTAGCCCAGTGTGAGAAAAATAGTATTAATGCACCATGTAGAAAAAAAAATGAAAAAAAAGGGAAATTAAAACCAAATTCACATTTTAATCTGCTAAAAATGTAAATAAGTAACAAACAATGTATAACATGCACTATAAAGCATGGGAATGTGTTTTATTTAAACAAATCAAGTCGGTGCAAGTGGTATGTGGGAAGGCACCACTAATGGTGCAATTGTACATTTCCTAGAGAACCAACAAGCCTAGGATATTTTTATATAAAAAACACTCAATGGTGTGTTTATAATATCAAGAAGCAGGAAAGACAATGACATCTAATAATATAAAGAGTAATGACAAGTCCATGATATATATATATATATATATATATGGTGCCACCTAATATTATAAAGAGTACCAAAAAAATGTAAGTTTTAATTTATTTATTTATTTTAATGGTGTGCTCAAAGTATAATGATGCACCACTAATGGTATGTCCTGTAAATTTACAAGACACATCGTGTATTCCATTACAAGATGAACAAAATTAAAACTCCATGTAGAATTTTTTTAAATGAAAAAAAGGAAAATTTAAACCAAAATCTACATTATAATATGCTAAAAATGTAAATGAGAAGGTAACAAACAATTTACCTAGTCTCTTCCCTATAGAGAAGGCATGGTTTCCATGTAGTTAAAATAATGAAAATATGGCATTGTTTTGTGAAATTCAAGACAAACCAAATCCATTAGAGAAGTGAAGGAATCAAGGAATCTGACAACACAATAGCACCAACAACTAGGCAGTCATACAAGGATAGTGAACACCAATGCTTGTATGGTTGGAATCATTGAATGAAAGGAAAAAATGAAATAACAGTTTGGTAATTATTTTTATTTTACTCTACCTCGGTGCACGTGACAGTCAAATACACTAGTTTATTTAGGTGTTTCTAGCACACCATTAGAGTTTATAAAAATGTGTGTACCAATGCACTTTTTTGGGTGCACTAGTGCATGTATGGGCTATTAAAATAAAAACCTATATTTTATAACCAAATTTATAAACTTAGTTTAGTGCTTATAAGTTTATGCATTGCTTAAGATTCTACATGTAAGAACACTAGCGATTTAGTTCAATAATGGCAGCTCGACGCTCAAGGTGTAGCTTTTTGTGCTCTGCAAGCCCTTGGTTGCGATGAAGCCCGAGGCCAAGCCAACAGAGTTAATCGCTTTTAGGTTGCCTTGGGGTCAATCCCCCTTTCCAACCCCCATAAGTGCTTAGGAATGAACCAAGATTCCACATGACGTCTAATAGGTGAGGTGAACAAGACCCTAAGGTACAAAAGTAGTTAAGGTTGCTCGTCAGTTATGGTCGAAGACCAATTGGATTACAGTGATGAGGTATTCAACACAACCAATATCTTTTCGTCATATGTAGAACAAATTTTCATGAAATAATTGAAACATGAGGCTATCATGTCATCCCTCAACCCATTAGATCCCATCTCTTAACATGATCCTGAGGTCGCACAACCCGAAAAATCACCTGGCTCGTTCCTCGCGGGAGGGAGGAGCTCGAGAAAATTTCAAGGGTCTGGATCAGTCCTTATCGCAAAGGAAATTCAAATTATCCTGAATATATCTCATTCGACCCAATATTATACCTCGTTTCATGCAGAGTCTTTGACTCTGTAGGCCACAAAAGAAAGTAGTCTAGGATGCAAGATAGCAAAGAATATTGGCCCTAGCAATAAATCCCTACAGAAAGGAAGGTGTTGGAAGGTTGAAAGGAAGTGAAAAAATATGGTGGTGGGAGATGATGTGGTGATTGGGGATATTCCCAACCTAGTAGGGAAAACAATAGTGGGGAGGTTTTGTGGCAAAACCGTCACCCTGACGATGTTGAAAAATTGGCTAGAAGACAACTAGGTTGTAGTGATGTGATACTACCTTCTCTTTCACACATTAGCATGGGGTTGGCTATGCTTTATATTCAATAATCATGAGGACATGATGGAAGTCTTCAATTTTTATTGGGTATGGGGGTCTTCAGGACTTTTTTTGAAGGAATGTTCCATCTCATTCGACCCAACCTGAGACATGCATTCTCCCTCCAAATTTTAGGCTATTCTACCTAATTTACCTATGGAATTTTGGCACGAAGAGATCCTTTTTGCAATTGGAAACAGAATTGGAAAATTCATTAGCTTTGAACCTAGATGGGAATCCAATATTGACAGGCATTGGGCCTGGTTATAAATAGAGGTGGACTTGCGAGACATGTTGTTGGATGAAACTGAGCTCATATGGGGTGGATTCCCTGTCCCCCAAAGGATAGACTACTATCATGTCCCTTTTTTTTGCTTCAGTTGTGATGTTGTAGGCCATCTCCAAACACAATGGAATAGAAACACATCCCATTTTTTTTCATTCACAAAATTCTGGAAGCACAAGTAAGGAGAGGTGATATCAGATACAAAAAAGGTGGAAAAAAATGAAGGTTGTGCATGGAAAAAGTCCTTGTAAGATCTATTGTCCCCATGCAATGGTTTAGTCTAATTCTGATGACGCGTTTTTGAATATTCCAAACGTACTTGAAGTGGAACCTCGTGGATTTCCCTCTAGACCTCTTCCCCATAGAATCCCTTGCATTCCTCATTTTGAGGCTACCTCCCCAATTGATGGGTCGTGTGGAGATTCACTTCATTTGGAATCTCGAGAGGCCCCTACTTCTCCCTTGGAACCTTCCAAGGATGATGTCAACTTCCTCTATTTCAAGTCCCAATTCTAAATCCATCATGAAATTTGACTATCTCCTTTGCTCCAAGAAATACAAGGGTTGGGTAGGGGAGGCTTTTGGAGGCCTTGCCCTAGATAAAGGATNGAACCTTCCAAGGATGATGTCAACTTCCTCTATTTCAAGTCCCAATTCTAAATCCATCATGAAATTTGACTATCTCCTTTGCTCCAAGAAATACAAGGGTTGGGTAGGGGAGGCTTTTGGAGGCCTTGCCCTAGATAAAGGATATAGGGGGAAAGTGGGGAGAAAATCCTCAATCTCATTGGCTCAAATTCAAGAAGACAAATAAATTTGGAGCGGGAAACAAACTACAATAATTTGGTCCCTTAGAGTAGGTAGCGCCCAAGAGAGAGGTCACAAATGATTGTGCTCTCCTTCAATGCCCAAGGAGTTGGGGGTGCTCCCAAAATTGTATCCCTCAAATAGTTGTGTCAGGCCATTAATCTTGACTTTCTGATGATTCAAGAGATGATGTGCCGTGGCGTCAAGGAAAAGTAAGTGCTCAAACCTTGGATTCAAGGGTGGTCCTTTTTTTCTTTAGATAATGATGGCCTCTCAGGGGGTCTAATTTTAGCATGGAATCCTCATATTAAGATGAAAGATATGGATCTCCTCCCCTCTTATATAGTTATTTAGAATTTCGACAAATTTCTCAACTCTTCATTCGAGTTATTCAATATCTATGGCCTGTATTCTAATCATTTTCTTTTCTTGGAGCAGTTCAGGAAGACTAAAGTTTATAACTCTAAAAAATATCATTCTAGGGGGGGGATTTAAATTTTACTCTTTCTTTAAACGAAGTATTTGGCATGTATCCTTTCCAATACCCATTGGAAGATTTTTTTTCCCATTGGATGGAGGCTCACCATATTTTTTATTTGGTTCCTCCAAAGTTATCACAAACCTGGAGCAATGGAGGAAAATGGGATGGCCTGATAGCCAAAAGGCTTGACATGTTTATGGTATCTAAGAGGCTTCCAGAAAATCCTTGGTTCTTTAAATCATGGATCAAAATTGGGGGACTATCTGATCACTTACCGAACATTTTGGAGATTTATGGCATAAATAAAACACCTTTGTACCCTATTAAGTTTAACCAGGATTGGCTTAAGGAGATGGACTATCAAAACATGGTAGAGGAGAAATGGAGTCATTTGAATGAAGAGTCAGAGACACCTCTCATGCATCAATTTGTTGAAAACATATCAAGAACAAAACATGCTACAACTATATGGGAAAAATCTTTTAAGAAAAATCAATTGGCTATTCTAAGGGAAGTGGAATCAAATCTCAAGGTTCTCCTTATTGAAAGAGAAGCAGGTAGTTTGACAGAAGAAGAAGAATTCTTGCTACAATCATTACTAAAGAAAAAAAAAGAATTGCTAGAAGACAAAGAATCCAAATGGAATAAAAAAATTAGGGCCATCTTGATTCGATAAGGGGACAATAACACCAAAATATTCCACAAATTTGTCATCTATCGGAGGATTTTTAACTCCATATGGGAAATTTCGGACCATGAAGGCTGAAAGGTTTTAGAGCTTGACTAGATTGTTGATGCAGGTAAAAAAAAAATCAATCTCTTCAAGGCTCCAACCGACTGCCCCATCTCTAAAATCCTTCAAGTCATAATCATTTTCCCTAAAGCCATTACAGAGGAAATGAACGCTTCTTTATCCATTGAAATCACAGAGAAGGAAATTTTTGAAACCTTATCTGAATCTTTTCAAAAATGAAATAGTTCAAGTCTAAATGGACTCATGGTTAAATTTTACTTAGGTTTTTTTATCTCCTCAAGGGGTATCTATTGAAAGTTACTAAAGAATGTCAAAGAGATAGAAAGATTGGGGGGTCCCTCAATTCAAACTTTCTGGCCCTTATCCTAAAAAATTCAAATCCTTCCTCTTTTGAAGACTTTAGGCCTATTGCCTGATGTAGCGTGATCTACAAACTTATTGCTAAGATTATCGTTAATCGCATTAAGCCTATTTTCATTGAGATTATCTCTGAGGATAAATATGGATTCCTGTTCAAAAGGAAAATGCATGATGTTTTGTTTATAACTCAAGAATATTTCCATACTCTAAAGCTCTAAAATATCCCCTCAATCATTATAAACCTCAATGATGCAGGAGCATCGCTCAGTCATCAAGCGAGCCAGCACATTGAGACGAAACAGCTGGACAGTGCCAGCATGCATTTTGAAATAATTTGGAAGTATTGCGTCGTCCTTTAAAAGAAGTCATTTATAAAGAAGCACACTTGTATTGTAAAGAGGACCTTGAGCCTTTAAGCTCTCGTCCTTAGTAGATAGGAGGCATTTATTAGATTTAATGCAGGTAGATAGATGTTTAAGTCTAGATTAGACAGTTTCAGTTTTCGAGAGGGAAAACGGATATAGACACCCTCCTTTGTACATCGTATGATCAATTATTCAGATTCAAGCATTCAGGAGCAAGCAGAGAATTTGTGAAGAACACCCATGTACAGATGTTTTTGAATTAATAGAAGAGAGTCTTTGATTCAATTTCATGGTTGGTGTTGTTTCTCTGTGTGTGTTGGTTATGTGCTCATGAATGTTTGTTTTCTGTCATATATTTGCTTTGATATGCTGTGTATGTGATTTCATAGTTGGATTGAAATCTGTGAGAGTAGGGAATTAGTTTCAATTGTTTCTCTATATTGGACTAGAGAATTCCTGCAAGGAGTGCAGTGGAATTTTTCCGCAAGGAGTGCGTGACTGCAGGGTTCAGATAGAGATAACTTTTGTTCTAAGCTCTCAGAAGTGCAGATTTCGCACCGGAGCTGTGCAAGACGTGCGCAGGTTGGATGAAGACTCAGAGTTACAATTCTGAGCGAAAGGGAATTAGGATTGCTGCTGCAGGCGAGTGTGCAGAGTCAGGGAAGCTTCAACACTTAGGCGTGTTCGAAGAGATGCCACAAGGAGTGCGTGCAAAAATTCCTCATAAAGACTTGTGAAGCGAAGACAAGCTCAGGAGGAATAGGCCTACAATTCACTGGAGGAGAATTGCAGGAGTACTGTGGAACGCCCGAGAGAAACTCCACAGGTTGGTGAATGGTTGAACAAGTCTTCACGGAGGAAGCGTTTGATTCATCTCGCAAGAAATATCAAAGGAAGGACGGACGGTTGACATCTCCTGGAGAGATTCCACGAGAACCCGAGGACCGTCAGATCTTGCAAAGGTGCACGGAGATTACAGTGCGAGCATTTAGAAGTTCGAATCTCAGGAGGAAGTAGTTCCATCGATCTGGGTTCATAGGAACCATCATATTTTCACGTGCCATCGCATATCGACATATCACAAGTTGAAGCACCAAGTCATTGGAACGGGAGTAACGATATCGCGATCTGCGATATCCCGATAGGATCACAACTGTTGATCGTGGGGACGCATGTCAAGGAATCCCATCAAATCAGGGTTCGGAGAATCAGGGTTCTCGACGAGAGAGAACACTTGCATGTCAGATTCACGATCCGCGATATCCTGAAGGTGATGTGGCAGTGTGGGACCCCGGGATCTAGCGGACTACAGGTGGCATTGTATCGGAGGATAGACACATCGGGCTCGGAGTTTGGAAATTCAGAGTGTCGAAATCGCAAGTAGCGATATCCCAATAGGGAAACCTCCGATAATAGAAGGGAGAAAGTCAACGATTGACCCATATCGAGGTTCGGGGACTCGTGAGGTATAAGGCACACGAGCATAGAATTCGGGATATCGCGAATTCCGATTTTCTGACTGTTAAGGGAGATCGTTGGAGAGTGTTTTGGGTGAAGAATTCCCGATGGGGAATTAGAGGAGCATTGACGCTCTTCGGGCCAAAGATTAGAGAAGGTCCTGGTGAGAGCGATCGTTCTCCGGGGAGTGGGGAAGGTTGCGTCAAGTGTGGTATCAGAGCGGGAATATTTCTTTGCTTTCTGTAGAAAATAAAGAGAAGAGAATTCATCATGCCACCAAGAAGGGAGAGACAGTCACCCGACCCAGAGGACAAGGAGGTGAGAAGAAGAGGCAGGCCGGCAGGGAATCCAGAAATGGAGCGGAAGATGAGGGATCTCCGAGCAAGGCTTGAGGAGATGGAGACAGCATAAAGACATGGAGTTGACGCAGGGGATATTAGCAATTTTGAAGTTGAAGAGGAAGCTGGACATGCAGAAGAAGTCGCAGCAGAAGATGCGTCAACCGAACGGTTGATCAAAGTTATCGCCAGGATGAGTTCCAAAACTAAAATGGATATTCCAGCTTATGAAGGAAGTCTGGATGCAGAAGAGTTACTGGACTGGATCAGAGCTCTTGATACCTACTTCGATTATGAGGATATCGAAGACGACAAGAAGGTTAGGCATGTTGTCATGAAGTTGAAGGGACATGCAGCATTATGGTGGAACGAGCTACAGGCAGATAGACGTTCCAAAGGTAAACCAAAGATCAAAAGCTGGGACAGGATGATCGTGAAGATGAAAGCGAAGTTCATCCCAAGGGATTACCATATCACGTTGTTCAGGCGAATGCAGAACCTGAGACAGAAGTTGATGATGGTGAAATAATACACCGAGGAGTTTTACAAGCTCAATATCCGAGCAGGTCATCGGGAGAGTGATGATGAGAAGGTGGCGAGATATCTGAATGGTCTGAGATATGACATTCAGGATGAATTGAGCATGCTTACCATCCGAACGGTGGAAGATGCTTATCAATTGGCTCTGAAAGCCGAAGAGAAGTTGATCCATAAGCAAAGTCAGCGAGGGCGAGGTAGAACTCATCCCAGAGGCAAGGCAGTTGCCCAAGAAAGAACTCAGAAGCCCAAGGAGGAATGGAAGAAACCTCAGGGTAAGATTGAAAGAGGTGAAACCTCACAGCGAGGACAGCAATATGTTGAGCTGAGGGGACAGCAAAATAATCAGCAAGGAGATTATGATGATGCAACCACTCTTCCTCTTACTAGAGGTCGAGGTAGAGGAAGAGGAGGAATTATCACATGTTTTACATGTGGGAAAAATGCGCACAAGTCATTTGAGTGTCCAGAGAAGAAGAAGGATGCTGGGGAAACTCACATCACAGAGGCGCAGAGGTGTGATGCTGAGAACGAAGATGCAGATAGCGGAAGATCGCTTGGAATGCATAAAATCCTTTTGACACCTGAGAAGGAGGTGGAAAGCTCAGTACAGAGGAGCAGACTATTCAGAACGGCTTGCACAGCCAAGGACAGAAAGTGAAAGGTCATTGTGGACAGCGGGAGCACAGACAATCTCGTTTCAACCGAGATGGTGGAAAAGTTGGAACTGGAGACGACCAATCACCCAAGTCCATACAAGGTTTCATGGCTACAGAAAGGACATCGGGTGAGTGTCACTAAACAGTGTTTAGTTGAATTCAAAATAGGGGGATACCATGATAAGATTTTATGTGATGTTATTCCCATGGATGTCTGTCATGTATTGCTGGGTAGACCATGGCAGTATGACCGAAATGTGGTTCATGACAGGAGAATGAACACATACACTTTGGAGAAGGATGGGAGGACACACAGATTACTTCCGATAAAGGATAAGGAGATGAAGCCGGAAGTAAGAAGTACCATACTTCTCATGAGTGGNNNTCTTTGTGGTCAGGAAACCGAGAATTGTCCTGACTAGCACCAGAGTGGACGACTTGCCAGAAGAGATTCAGGAACTGCTGGGAGAGTTCGCTGACATCATCGTGGATGAATTACCTCGTTCGTTGCCACCGATGAGGAGTGTAAGTCATCACATCAACCTCATACCAGGATCCAGTTTGTCGAATAAGGCTGCGTACAGATTGACACCACAGGAGAATGAGGAAGTCAAGAACCAGGTCGAGGATTTACTGGATAAAGGACTGGTTAGGGAGAGCTTGAGTCCGTGTGTCGTTCCGACAGTACTAAGTCCAAAGAAAGATGGAGGTTGGAGAATGTGCACAGACTCCAGGGCGATCAACAAAATCACCATCAGGTACAGATTTCCACTGCCGAGAATGGATGATCTGATGGATTGCCTTAGCGGGGCAAATTATTTTTCAAAGATAGACTTGAAAAGTGGATATCACCAGATTCGCATGAGGGAAGGTGATGAATGGAAGACAACATTCAAGACAAACGAAGGTTTGTACGAATGGTTGGTCATGTCGTTTGGCTTGACAAACGCGCCGAGCACGTTCATGAGGGTGATGAATGAAGTCTTGAGGGAATTCATCGGGAAGTTCGTTGTCGTATATCTGGATGATATATTGATTTTCAGTAAGACCAAGGCTGAACATCTGAAACATTTGGCCATTGTGATGAGAAAGCTACAGCAGGAGAAGTTGTTGATTAATATGAAGAAGTCTTCATTTATGCAGACAGAGCTCATTTATTTGGGGTTTGTTATCTCAGTGAATGAGTTAAAGATGGATCCTGAGAAGGTGGACGTGATCAAGAAGTGGCCATCACCGAGAAATGTTTTCGAGGTGAGGAGTTTCCATGGTTTGGCTAGTTTCTACAGAAAATTCATCAGGAATTTCAGTGGAATTAGCGCAGCGATGATGGACACAGTGAAGAAGCGGCACAAGACTTTTCATTGGACAGTCGAGGCTGAGAAGAGCTTCAATCTGTTGAAGCGAAAGATTACCGAGCAACCAGTGTTGGTGTTGCCTGATTTTCAGAAGACATTTCAAGTGAAATGTGATGCCAGTGGGTATGTTGTAGGAGCGGTCTTAAGTCAGGAGGACAGGCCAGTTGCATATTTCAGCGAGAAGCTGGATGAAGAAAAACTGAAGTACTCCACGTATGATAAGGAATTCTATGCTATCATACAAGCGCTAAAAAAGTGGAGGCATTACTTGATCCCAAAGGAATTTGTACTGTACAGCGATAATCATGCATTGCATTTTGTGAGTCAACAGGATAAGTTGAATCAGAAGCATGCAAAATGGGTAGAGTATATGCAAAATTTCACGTTTGTGATTAAACACATTTCAGGAACTGCTAACAAAGTGGCTGATGCTTTGAGCAGAAAATGTTTATTGTTGCAGGAGTTCTGAGTCAAAACCTTGGGTTTTGAAAATCTTAAAGACATGTATGTAGGTGATGCGGATTTCGGAGAGGCATACGAGGCAGCTGAGAATCTAGTTCTCGGAGATCGAAGCCCATGGATAGACTACATGATCCAGGAGGGATTGTTGTTTCGAGGCAATCAACTGTGTATTCCATATTGCTCCATGAGGGAGAACCTGCTAAAAGAAAAGCATAGTGGAGGATTAGCAGGGCATTTTGGTCACGATAAGACATTCGCAAAGTTGAGTGAATCTTATTTTTGGCCAGGCATGTGAGCAGATGTCAAGAAGTTTGTTGACAGGTGTCGAATTTGTCAGCATTCGAAGGGGAGGAAGCAGAACGCAGATCTTTATCAACCATTGCCCATACCAGAGAGGTCGTGGGAAGCGATCAGCATGGATTTTGTATTGGGATTGTCGAGGACGCGGAGAGGGGTTGATTCCATCTTTATGGTGGTAGACAGGTTTTCTAAGATGGCACATTTTATTCCGTTTCAGAAGACCAGCGATGTGACGCACATCGCAAACTTGTTTTTCAGAGAGGTTGTTAAACTCCATGGATTACCGAGAAGCATCGTCTCGGACAGGGATACCAAGTTCATAGGGCATTTTTGGAGGACGCTATGGAAAAAGCTAGGGACTAACTTAGCGTTTAGTTCATCTTACCATCCGCAGACAGATGGACAGACCGAGGTGGTCAACAGAAGTCTTGGAGACTTGCTGAGGATCCTGGTGACAGAACACCATAGTAGTTGGGACAACATATTGCCACAGGCAGAGTTTGCATATAATGATTCAGTGAATCGGAGTACAGGCAAGAGTCCATTTCAGATTTTGTATGGGACACAACTGAGAGGAGTTTCTGAATTGCGAGATTCAGAGTAGACTGCGACTAGCAGTGCTAGTGCAGAAGAATTCACTGAGGCGATGCAGGAACTTCACAGTCAGGTGAAGCAACGATTGATTGATTCAAATCAAGAGTATAAGCGCAGAGCAGATCAGCATCGGAGGCAACTTCAGTTTTAATTTGGGGATCTTGTTCAGGCACATTTGAGGAAGGAAAGGTTCCCAAGGGGAACATATAACAAATTGAAGATGAAGAAAATTGGGCCATGCAGAGTCCTGAAGAAATTTGGCGAGAATGCTTACGAGATTGAGTTGCCGGATGGCATCGGGATATCTCTGATATTTAATGTTTCGGATTTATACCCATACAAGGCTGGAGAAATAAAAGATGGAACTGAAGAACCAGTGATCTAGTGGTAGAATCAATTACCAGTCGCAGAGAAGCCTCAGATGGAGTGCATAATAGATAAGCGAGTGGGTAAGAAAACCAGACGAAAGCAGTACTTTGAATATCTGGTGAAGTGGAAGAACCACCCAGTGGAGGATGCTAGCTGGGAAAATGAAGCAGTGATATAGAAGCATGGACAGACCGTGCAGGAGCTCATGGATAGGAGCCCATGAAAAATTTTCAAGCCGAGGAGTATGATGCAGGAGCATCGCTCACTCATCAAGCGATCCAACACATTGAGAGGAAACAGCTGGACAGCACCAGCATGCATTTTGAAATAATTTGGAAGTATTGCGCTGTCCTTTAAAAGAAGTCATTTATAAAGAAGCGCACTTGTATTGTAAAGAGGACCTTGAGCCTTTAAGCTCTCGTCCTTAGTAGATAGGAGGCATTTATTATATTTAATGCAGGTAGATAGATGTTTAAGTCTACATTAGACAGTTTCAGTTTTCGAGAGGGAAAATGGATATAGACACCCTCCTTTGTATATTGTATGATCAATTATTTAGATTCAAGCATTTAGGAGCAAGAGGAGGAGAAAGCAGAGAATTTGTGAAGAACACCCATGTACAGATGTTTTTGAATTAATAGAAGAGAGTCTTTGATTCAATTTCATGGCTGGTGTTGTTTCTCTGTGTGTGTTGGTTATGTGCTCATGAATGTTTGTTTTCTGACATACATTTGCTTTGATATGCTGTGTATGTGATTTCATAGTTGGATTGAAATCTGTGAGAGTAGGGAATTAGTTTCAATTGTTTCTCTATATTGGACCAGAGAATTCCTGCAAGGAGTGCAATGGAATTTGTCTGCAAGGAGTGTGTGACTGCAGGGTTCAGATAGAGATAAATTTTGTTCTAAGCTCTCAGAAGTGCAGATTTGGCACCGGAGTCGTGTAAGACGTGCACAGGCTGGACGAAAACTCAGAGTTGTGATTCTGAGCAAAAGGGAATTAGGAATGCTGTTGCAGGCGAGCGTGCAGAGTTGGGGAAGCTTCAACACTTAGGCGTGTTCGAAGAGACGCCACAAGGAGTGCGTGCAACAAGTCCTCATAAAGACTTGTGAAGCGAAGACAAGCTCAGGAGGAATAGGCCTACAGTTCACTGGAGGAGAATTGCAGGAGTACTGTGGAACGCCCGAGAGAAACTGCACAGGTTGGTGAGTGGTTGAACAAGTCTTCACGGAGGAAGCGTTTGATTCATCTCGCAAGAAATATCAAAGGAAGGACGGACGATTGACATCTCCTGGAGAGATTCCACGAGAACCCGAGGACCGTCAGATCTTGCAAAGGTGCACGGAGATTACAGTGCAAGAATTTAGAAGTTCGAAGCTCAAGAGGAAGTAGTGCCATCGATCTGGGTTCATAGGAACCATCATATTTGCACGTGCCATCGCATATCGGCATATCGCGAGTTGAAGCACCAAGTCATTGGAATGGGAGTGATGATATCATGATCCGCGATATCCCGGTAGGATCAAAACTGTTGATCGTGGGGACGCGTGTCAAGGAATCCCATCAAATTGGGGTTCTCGACAAGAGAGAACACTTGCATGTCGGATTCGCAATCCGCGATATCCCGAAGGTGACGTGGCAGTGTCGGACCCCGGGATCTAGCGGAGTACAGGTGGCATTGTATCGGAGGATAGACACATCGGGCTCGGAGTTTGGAAATTCAGAGTATCGACATCGCGAGTAGCGATATCCCGATAGGGAAACCTCCGATAATAGAAGGGAGAAATTCAACGATTGACCCATATCGGAGTTCGGGGACTCGTGAGGTATAAGGCACGCAAGCATAGAATTCACGATATCGCGAATTCTGATTTTTCGACTGTTAAGGGAGATCGTTGGAGAGTGTTGTGGGTGAAGAATTATCGATGGGGAATTAGAGGAGCATTGACACTCTTCGGGCCAAAGATTAGAGAAGGTCCTGGTGAGAGCGATCGTTCTCCAGGGAGTGGGGAAGGTTGCGTCACTCAACCTATCTAAAGCCTTCGACAAAGTTAACTAGACTTTTGTAAGGCTTGCTTTGATCCAAATGGGGATGAATATCCAATCTTTCAACTCGATTATGGGATGCATAGAGACATATTCCTTCTCTATCCTCATCAATGGGCCCCTCTCTTCTTCTTTCAAATAATCTCATGGGCATCACTAGGGGTGCCCTCTCTCTTTGTTCATCTTCCTTCTAGTCGTAGAAGGTCTCAGCCTCCTCTTAAAAAAGGCTCGCATCGAGGAACTTATCAAAGGCCTAAAAATTAAAAAATCTAAGATCCTCACCCATTTATTATTTGTTGATGATGTGATTCTCTTTGGTGTAGGAACAATCTTGGAATTCTAATCTCTAAAGAAAAATTTGGATATGTTTTGTATTTCATCATGAATGCAAGTTAATAGTGAAAAGCCTGTTTTTTTGGTTCAATGATTGGAGGAGGTTTCTTTGGCTTCCTTGGAAGTTTTATTTCCCTTCCCAAAGAAATATTTAGATCAGGGCCTGAAGTACCTCGAATTTGTGCTCAAACCCAATGATTAGTTGTTTAGAGACTAGATATGGTTATATAAGAAAATTAAGCCAAAATATCCTTTTGGGTTCATGGTTGTCTTTCAAGGGGCAATCATTTAACTCTATTAAACTTGGTTTTGAGTAGCATAATTTTTATTGGGATTCCATATCCAAAATCCCAAAAGGCATCTTTACCAAAATCAAGAAGCTCTATTTTCTCTTCATGTGTTTAGGAAACATGGAAAGAGGTAGGATCCCATTGGGGAAATGGTCGAAGTTGGCAATGTCAAAAGAGTTGGGGGGATGGGGCATAAAAAAAAATTATAGTTCTCAAAATCCCTTGCAACTAAAAGAAAGTGGAGGGTCATCCATATTGACATGATCTAGAGTAGAGTATTGGTCTCTAAATACATCCTCGATTCATCCATTGTTGAATGGATAAGATCACCCAGGAAGATTGAGCATAACAGTTCAAATTGATGGAAAGATATGGTTGAGGATTTCCCTCTAATTGGGAACCATCTGGCTTGGTGTGTGGGGAAAGGAATTAATATAAGGATAGGAGAGGACCCATGGGTCGATTCAATGGCAGGCTTCAAGCTGCCTGACGATCTGATAGAGGATCTTCACAACTATAGTATTTTCTGCTTAAAGGATGCAACTATTGGGGATCCATACTACCTTGGAAAATTTATTTGGAAGTTGTAATCCATTATAGAGCTGGAAGGATAGAAATAATTTCTTTGGGAAGAGTTCACAAATATCCTTTAAGAAAATTTTATCTCCCTCCGGGAGGACGAGGAGGGCACCCCTTTTTGGACAGTTAGTGAGAAATCATTTATAAATTCAACCAAGAAGGGTTATCAAGTGATTGTTGAGGATGATTTCAGGGGAGAAAGGAAATGGTGGTGGAAATTCATCTAGGACACAAATACTCCTATTAAATAAAAAATATTTCTTTGGATGGCACAGGAAAGCAAAATGTTAACCTAGGCCAATGGGCTGAAGAGAGGTTGGGTTGTCCCCAATTGTTGCTCACTTTGAAAATCTAGCTCAAAATCTATTTTACATCTCTTTATTCAGTGTTTTTATGCCACTCAGGTATCAAAGGGAATAAAAAAATACCTTGAATTCATAATTGCGAGGCCTAGTGAGGATCTTGAAAGATGGCTATTTCTCTGAAAGGAGGATAAAGATTCCCAATCTCACCTTGTTGACGCCCAAAAGCATAACATAGGTACCTACATGCAAAGTGGTTGCAATGCCTTATTATTTATTTATAATTAATAACATACTAATAGGTGGGACCTTGTATGTGGATATGAAAGAAGGATGACACATTTGCTTGTGTGCTTATGACTTAGTTACGAGATGAATTCTACAATTTTTTACTTTTAAGTTACTCTTTAAAACAAATGGTCAAATGACAAATTTTATGGGCATTGTGATTAAAAGAGAAATGATGCTGTTTTGATAGTCATCATAAGTTTTATTCTATTGCACTCAATTTAAAAAGAAATCTAAACTCCAGGCTTGAAGTAATGGATGATAATGGTGTTGTGGATCTCTTGTTAAAAGGGTAATGTGCCATTGTTTAAAGTTTAAAGATTAAGAGTTGGAACATGGTCTCCCTAGCAAGTGTTGACATATATTGTATTAGGGTTGGTGCATATGTTAAAGTTCGAAAGTATAGGAAAAGGGTGGTGTATCCCGCTTGCATTGAATTGTTATGCAAATAGTATATTATGTGTTGTATGGTTATCTCGCTCGTATTGGCTATGGTTGAAGGAGTAAGTGTGGATATGAAGTGCAGTAAATGCACATTGCTCTAACCTACCTTGATGGTCTCCACCCTTTCTATTTTGCATTTGGTCCTTTTTTTTGTTGTTATTGCCTCCATTTTGCTCAGCCATGGAAGAAGTATTTGGACTTTGTCGATTTTCCTTGCCAATTTTGCACCCAAGTATGAGGGTTCTTGTTGCTCCATCCATGAATTCTTGCTCTGGTCATTAATTAAATCAAAAGTTGTCTCTTTCATTTTCTTACTGTCTATTCTTTTCGAAGGTTATGGAATATGGTTTTTTTTCGACTGTGTATTGGATTTGGATAAAATTGGTATTTTGGGTGTTTTCTTCCAAGAAAATTCAAAGTTTAACGATGTGTGAGTGTTTCTCTTTGTTGATGTAACAATGGTTACTATGTTGCTTTACCTATGGGAAAATTTTGTGGGAAGGTGTTTCAGGTCTGTCTCGTCTCTGGATTTTCATTGTTTCTTGCATCTCTGATACAAAATGGTGTCATTGCTTGCGGATTTTTTATTATATTTAGACTTTTCCTTTCAATTATTTATATGGATATCAAAAATATCTCCTTGTAACTCTCGCTTCATATTTTGAGAGTTACAAGGAGATATTTTTGAATTAAATGATTTGGATATTTTTTATGTCAGATAACTATAAAAGGAAATAATTAGGAGTCACAAGGGGTCCCACCTATTTAGTTATTATTTAAGACCCTTATTTATATGTTATTATTATTTATTTGTCTCAAACTAATTAGTTAAGTTAATTTGACTTAACTAAAGAAAGGTAGTTCGACTACCATAACTTAATGAGAGAGAATAAAATCTCAATCAAATGAGGAGACAAAGGAGAAGAATTGAAGGAGAATTACAACCAGAAGGTTTTCTCTACATTAGTGAGATAATTTCAACTTTCATTGATTATGATTTTACTAGAAAACCTAATCCTCTTGATGATAGCAGGGTCTTATTAAAGGCAGCAGGATTCAAAAACCGAATCACACATTTCAGCAGCTTGTTTTAAAGGTGTATGATTTATCTATGACATTCTGTGTATTTTTGTTTGTCAAGTGACAACAGTTTATGGCAAGTTGATCTAGATATTTAGCTTTGGTTTTATTCTTGATTTTCAGAGTCTTTTTGTATGGTGTCCATCGAAGGCTTCTAAATTTTATCTTGGTCCCTACCCTCCTAGGTGTTTGTAGAGAGAACTCAATTTTGTATCTCAAAATGAAATAAATGAAAATTTTGATTATTGTTTTAGTCTCACACGTGTTTTAATGATCTCGTTCATTCTTTTTCTTTGATATCCATATATACACTTGTATAATTTTGTGTACACTTTTATGTAACTTTGTTTAAAGTTTACTTCTTTTGCATTGATATGTGCAACACATAAAAACCAGCCTTAGTCCTTTGTAATTAATAATTGTGAATTAAGAAAATTTTAAGAGGCTATAAACCCCAGGTGACATCCCCAACTATCTTGTCTTAGCCTGACAAGATCTAAAAATTCTTGAGTAAGGTTTTTCATACCTTTTCCTCAACATTTATTTGGCAACCATACTGGGGAAATCTTCCATATCTCTCTTTTTTATTGTATTCACGATTATCTTTAAATTGTTTCGGCTTGTTTAATTACTCCTTGACTAATTTTTCAATGACAACACCTATCACAAGACAACCCAATATTGGAAACGGTCTTAACAACCAAACTAGCATTTCCTTAACCTTGTTCAACAATATTTTAGGAATTGCTAGTACTCGAGCTGAATTGGAACGCTCTTGTGAAGTAATTGAAAGATATATAAGTATGTGTTAACGTTGGGAAGCCAGGAAAAGGCAACCTAGAAATCAACAGTAACTTCTCTTTTCCTAAGTCCTTGGTTTTTATTTTCATGTCCTCAAATCCTTGCATCTCTCTCTCAAAGAGGATTGTCTCATGAGGCTACTCCTATTTCTGAAATAGGAAGGAGGAAAATCATTCTATCAACCCAAGAAATTGCTCTAAGAAGAAATTTGTCTGATTCTGATAGTTCACCTTAATCACCTTTACATATTACCTTCAATATGACTTATGCAAGTAGTGGTAGTGGAACTAGAGGTGGCTCATCCTCCCAACCTTATGCTTCGTCATTAATTGGTAGTATATACAGCCAACAAATCCCTGTCCAATCCAATACCAATCTGATGCAGGAGCATCACCAACTCATCAAGCGAGCCAGCGTGAAGGCGGAAGACAGCTGGATAAGCCAGCACACATTTTGAATTGCTTTGGGATTGTTGCACGATCTTAAATGATTCATTTAAGAGATGACGCACTTGTGTATTGAAATGGACCTTGAGCAGATAGCTCTCATCCTTTAGGTAGATAGTACGCATTTAATAGATTTAATGTAGTTAGATAGGAATTTAAATTGTAGATTTGATAGCTTAGAGTCCAAGAGGGAAAATGGATATAGACACCCTCATTTGTACATTGTAACATTAACAGGAACAAGAGCAGAAGAGAAGTAGGGAACTGTATGAAGAACACCCATGTATAGGCATTTGAATTAATAGAAGAACTCTGATTCAAATTCATGGTTTGTGTTGATTCTTTGTATGTTGATGTGGATACGCTCATGGATGTTTATTTCCTGTTATACACTTGCTTTTATATGTTGTGTACGTGATTTCATGGTTGAATTTAAGTCAGAAGGGAAGAAG
>SNQJ01S0188089.1:14628-33013 GCA_010110895.2 Picea sitchensis | reverse complement strand
TCAATCACTCAACAAGTGTGCATCTTTTGGAGGTAGCTACAATTACAAGAAGAAGGAGAGAGAGGCGCATGCTCAATTTTGGATATTCTCTAGTGTTTTGGTCTAAGTCTTGGCATTGTATTGGCAATCTATTATTGAGGAAGTTTTTGATGGGTTTTCTCCCCCATGAGGGTTTCCCAGGATAAAATGTTGTGTACCTTGTGATTATGTTTCTTTGAGTGATCTTGCTTATGCTATTATTCTCTAGTAAATAGAAAAGAACTTAATAGCAGCTCTAAATTTAACATGGTATCTGAGCTTGACTGAATAGAGCACCTTTCACTGGGTAACCAAAAATGTCATTGTTGTCGTACAAGAAAATTAGATATTTTTATTGAAAGGGAATTTCTGATTAAAAACCATCTAGGGAAGTGTGCCCTACCCTAGCGCATCACTTGGAATCTTGAGCGCACTTTTTCAATGGCCAGAGCCTCTAGAAATTCAAACCCTAGTTTTGACTGGTACCAAAAAACCAGGAAACCAGAACCAGTACCAGAAGTACAAGTCCAGATTTGCATAGGTCAAGTTTCAAGGGGTAAAACTTGAATTTTTTTAAAACAAACAGCTCCATCCTACTCGCCTCAGCCCAGCACATCTCCTAGTAAGTTCAGAGCAATTTCATTTTCTGTTCATTTTCCTAGCTCTAGATCAAGATGCCTGCAAGCACTAATCTTGTTGACAAAATAGAAGGTGTGGAAAACTTATGTTCCTAGAAGTACATAATTGGACTCATTCTTGAAGAGAATGACCTTGAAAAATTCATAAAAGAAAATGTATCGGAACCCAAAGAAGAAGCATCCAAAGAGAAGTACAAGAAGGATATTGTTAGGGCCAAAAGGATCATTGCAGACTCCATTAAAGATCACTTGATACCTCAAGTGTCTTCTAAGAATACTCCAAAAGAGATGTTTGGTGCCCTAACCAGAATGTATGAAGGAAACAGCATCAACCGAAAGATGAATCTGAGAATCCAACTCAAGAATACAAAGATGCAGAAAGGAGAAACAATTCATGACTATTTCTCTAGGGTTTCTCAATTCAAGGAACAGTTAGAAGCAATTGGAGACAGCCTAGATGAAGATGAACTCATAATGACAACTCTTAATGGTCTCACAAGACCTTGGGATGCCTTCATCTAAACTATCTGTGCAAGAAAAGAAAAACTCCAATTTGATAGTCTATGGGAATAATGTGTTCAAGAAGAAGCAAGAGTAGCCAACTGAGAAGCAGTACTATTGAGGGATGAATACCAAGCCCTAGCTGCTCATACTAAAGGAGGAAAGAAAAGGTCTCATTTCCAAAAGGAGACACATTCTCATAAAGAATACCACTCTCCAAAGAGATTCACTCAATTTCATAAAGAATCTCACCCTCCAAGGAGATTCCAGAAATATCAGAAGGGGAAAAGAAGAGAAAAAGATTTATCTTGTTATCAATATTATCATTGTGATAAGACGGGACACATTGCTAAGAATTGTCCTGCCAGAAGGGAAGAATACAAGAAGAGAAATAACAAAAGACATCATGCCCATGCAGTTGAAGATGATGAGCCACCCACAAAGTTGACTAAAGAAAATATTGAAGATTATGTCTTATTTTCCGCCCTATAAGGATCTGTGACACCTGGAGAGGATAATTGGCTCATAGACAGTGGTGCCTCTAAGCACATGATAGTTCAAATAGACATTCTCTCTAGCCTTACAGAAAAGGACTTTCCCCAGAAAGTTTCACTTGGAGATGATTATCAATATCCTATCAAAGGAATAGGAGAATCCACCTACAAACTTGATTCGGGGACTCCGATGAAAATGAAGAATGTACTTTATGTACCAGGTTTGACAAAGAACTTACTTTCTATCTCAGCTCTAGATAAGAAATGTTTCAAGGTTGCATTCATAGATGGTGAAATTCTTATGTGGCCTAAAGGAAAAACCATAGAAGATTCAATAGTTATTGGAACAGATAAAGGTGGCTTGTATAAGTTAAAAGGTCACTAAGATGCAGCCTTGACTCACTCCACTGAGATTCCATGTTAACTTTGGCATAGAATACTAGCTCACATCAACTACAAAGCCTTACCATATGTAAGCAAGGTAGTTACAGGTTTACCAAAATTCAAGGTTGATCATGAAGGTGTATGCAAGGGATGTGCACAAGGAAAGAACATAAAGAATACTTTCCCAGAGAGTGATAGTAAAGTAGAAGGAATATTGGAGCTCATCTACTCAGATGTATGTGGTCCAATTCCATCAACATCTATAAGTGGGTACGTATACTATGTGTCATTTATTGATGACTATTCTCGCAAGACTTGGGTTTATTTCTTGAAATCAAAAGATGAAGTACTTAAAAAGTTCAAGGAATTCAAAGCCTTGGTAAAAAATCTCTCTGAAAGAAAAATCAAGATACTCAAGTCAGATAATGGAGGATAATACACCTCAAATGAATTTGGAATCTTTTGCAGAGATTCCGGGATTAAGAGGGATCTCACCACTCCCTATAATCCTCAACAAAATGGTGTAGCAGAAAGAAATAATAGAACAGTAACGGAAGCAGTGAAGACTATGATCCATGATCAAGATCTTCCAATTCACTTATGGGTTGAAGCAGCAAGAACAACAGTTTATGTCCAAAAAAATTATCCCACAGTGCACTTGGATTCAAAACCCCCGAAGAAATGTTCTCTGAAAAGAAGCCGGAAGTAAGCCATCTCAAAATATTTGGTTGTCCAGTGTTTGTACACATTCTGAAAAAAAGGAGAGCTAAGATGGATCCTTCAGGAAAGAAGGGAATATTTGTTGGATAATGTGAGATCTCTAAGGCCTTCAGAATTTACATACTAGGTTACCATCATATTGAGATCAGCAGAGATGTAACCTTTGATGAAGATGCAGCACTCAAGAGATCAAGAAAATGTCATCTTGAAGAAGTATATGAAGAAGAACATGTAGCTCCCAGAGTTGCAGAACCTATGAAGGAAGTTACAGTTACTCATCATGATGAGATTCTAGAAGATCATATATGATAGAATCTCAAGAACCTTCCCAGATGATGATCTCTCATAAGAGAAATCCATCTTGGGAAAGGGAACTTATTCAAGATGGAGAGAAGTATGGTGCCCCAGAAGGAACCATGAGACAAAGCAAGAAACCTAATCCATTCTCCATTTATATGGCCTTGATGTGTGATCTCATAGAAAAGGAACCTACTTGCTTTGAAGAAGCCATTCAGAAGAAAGAATGGGTGGATGCCATGACGGAAGAATACTAGTCCATTAAAAAGAATGATGTATGGGAAATAGTTCCTAGACCAAAGAAAAATTATGTGGTATATTCCAAATGGATATACAAAATAAAACATGTTGCAGACGGAAGCATTGAAAAACATAAAGCAAGATTTGTAGCTCGTGGATTTTCTCAAAAGGAAGGCATTGATTATGAAGAGACGTTTTCTCCTGTAGCCAAATACACTTCTATCAGAACAAGCATAGCTCTTGCATCCAAAATGAAGTGGAAGTTACACCAGATGGATGTGAAAACATCATTCTTAAATGGTGACATTGAAGAAAAAGTGTATATAGAACAACCACAAGGGTTTGAAGTTGAAGATAGAAAGACTCATGTTTGTAGATTTAAGAAAGCTCCTAGAGCTTGGTATGGCAAAATCGATAGCTTCCTAATGAGCTTGGGCTTTACCAAGAGTAAAGTTGATTCTAACATTTACTTCAAGGTTATGAATGATGAGACAATTATATTGATGTCGTATGTAGATGACTTATTATTAACTAGAGAAGAAAAACTCATCACAGATTGTAAGAAGAAGCTCACTACAGAATTTGAGATGAAAGACCTAGGCATGATGCATTATTTCTTAGGTCTTGAAGTTTGGAAGAGCCCAGAGAATATCTTCCTTAACCAAGGGAAGTATGCAGTTGAAATACTAAAGAGGTTTGACATGTTGGAATGTAAATCCATGAACAAACCCATAGAAGCAAAGTTGAAGCTCATGGTTGATACTTCGTTAGAATTGGTTGATGCTACTTTGTACAGACATATTATTGGTTTGTTTATGTATCTAACGAACACCAGGCTAGATATATGTTTTTATGTGAACACCTTGAGTCAGTATCTGGTAGAGCCCAAACGTGTTCACCTTGTAGCTACAAAACATCTGATGAGATACCTTAAGTGTACGTTGGAATATGGTCTCTATTATACTAGAGATCATGACTTCATACTGTATGGATATATTGATTCAAATTTGGCTGGAAGTATTTCTGATAGAAAGAGCACTTTAGGATGTTGTTTCAATCTGGGGTCATCCATGACTTCATGGCAGAGCAAGCAGCAATCCAGTATTTCTCTCAGCATGGCAGAAGCGGAATACATTGCAGCATGTTCTGCCAGTTGTGAAGTCATATGGCTTCGAAAGATGTTGATAGGTCTATTCAATCTGGAGATGGAAGCCACCATGATTCTATGTGATAACCAGAGTTGTATAAAGATTACAGAGAACCCAGTGTTCCATGATAATTTGAATCACATAGATATCTGGTATCACTACATCCGTGATATGGTTCAAAGGGGAGCTGTAAAAGCTCCAATATGTTGGCATAGATGAGCAGGGTGCGGATGTGTTGATCAAGCCTCTGTCTCAAGTGAAGTTTGAGTACTTCTGAGATAAGCTTGGTGTTGTTCGGACCTCTCTCGAAAGGGGGAGTGATGTTGATGATACTATAGTATCCTCACCAACAGCGGGTAGCTCCATTAGGATTTTATATCCTAGGGGATTGATCATCTCTGGGCAGATCCCAAAGGTCTGGTAAGGACGGTCTGTCAGAGTACCTATGCATGTATATGTCATTTGTGGTCAGTAGTCGTAGCTTCGTTAGGATTTTATATCCTAGGGAATCTTTTGATTCCTAGACAGATCCTAAAGGTCCAGTAAGGACGATCTATCAGAGTACCACGTGGTAGCTCTGTTAGGATTTTATATCCTAGGGAATCTTTTGATTCTTGCGCAGATCTCAAAGGTATGGTAAAGACGGTTTGTTAGAGTACCACAAAATGTTGTTGTTGCACCTGCCTCATTTTGTTTCCATATGTTGATGATGTTGTATCAGCTTCGTGTTGTTGATGATGTTGTATCATCTTTGTGTTGTTGATGATGTTGTTGTATTAGTGTTATACTAATTGATGTTGATGTAGATGATGATGATGATACTACTCCATCTCTATGCTGTGAACGATGATGTTATTAATGATGAGAAAAACTTTTGATGATTTATAGATGTGTTAGTCAGTGTTCCAGATGTTGATGATGTTGTTTCCTTCTCTCTCTCTCTTGATGATGTATTGAGTTGTGTTAGTATAATACCCTTCTTGTTAAGGGGGACTGTTGAAATATTGTAACTGTGAAGAATATTCTAATTATAATTGAGTTATTATTATATAGATCAAATCCCCATTTGTGGATTGATCATGTTGGGTATTGTATAAGACCAAATCCCCTTTTGTGGATCGGTCAAACCATATTTATATGGTGGTATTTGAGAAGTCGGCCCCTAGGGTTTATTAAAGTGGTTTTAACCAGTATTGGGAGAAGTTAGTCCTGCTTGGTGAAAAGACATAACCCTAGCGCCTCTCAACTAGTATAAATAAGAGAGGATGGCGCCTCATTCACTCACTCACTCAATCACTCAACAAGTGTGCATCTTTTGGAGGTAGTTGTAGTTACAAGAAGGAGAGAGAGGTTCATGCTCAGTCTTGGATATTCTCTAGTGTTTTGGTCTAAGTCTTGGCATTGTATTGGCAATCTATTATTGAGAAAGTTTTTGTTGGGTTTTCTCCCCCATGAGGGTTTCCCAGGATAAAATGGTGTGTACCTTGTGATTATATTTCTTTCAGTGATCATGCTTATGCTATTATTCTCTAGTAAATAGAAAATAACTTAATAGCAGCTCTAAATTTAACACAGCCTACCAAGAACCAAAATCAACAGCAGAATCTAATTACATTAAACAAATGTAATTACGAGAATATAATTATATTAAACAAAATTACATAAAATAGAAGCTACTTTTATAATAAAAAAAATGTAATTATGAGAATCTAATTATATTAAACAAATTTACATAAAATAAAAGCTAATTTTATTAAACAAAATTACATAAAAATTTCTCATGCAGTATATTTGATTTAGTAATGGACATTTTTTTATGAAGACTTGTTAAACAGGTACTATGGAGTACGATCAGTGAGATTTTTTTATGTTTTGCACAAAGAAAGGGAAACATTGAGCAACAAGCGTACTCAAACTGCAATCAATGATTCAAAATGGATTTGAACCAATGAATGGGTAAGACTCAATTCCTGCAAGTCGAGTAACGAAGGTTAAGAAAGTTATGTAAATCAATGCAATTGTAAAGTTGAATAAGACAATGTATGTGAGAGAAAACACAAATTAAATGAAAAGAAAAAATAAAATAGGAGAGAACGTTAGGAATTTTTTTAATGTTTTGCACAAAGAAAGGGAACATTGAGCAGCAAGCGGTACTCACATTGCAACCAATGATCCGAAAGGGATTTGAACCAATGAATGGTTAAGACTTAGTATCTGCAAGCCAATTCAACAATTAACGAAGGTTAAACAAACTATGTCAATCAATGTTATTGTGAAGTTGAATAAGACAAAATCGAATGTGAGAACAAAAATTAAATGAAAAGAAAAAAATAAAATAGGAGAGAATATCGAGGAAGGGGAAATGAAGGGTCATGGGTGTTAGTCTTATCCCTACCCCGCATCGTTTCATATTTCCTCATTCACTCCCATTCTCAATGGGTCTAGGATAAACAGAGAGCTAAGAAAACATTGTAACTAGAAATTGGTGAAATAAATTGAGCCCCACTCGAAGTTGGTTTTTCCATTTGGGTTTCTATGGTTTCTATGGTGTCAATTGTGTCTTGAATTTTTTTGAGATTTCTATGAGATTGTGCTCGATGTGTTTATGTTCTAGTTTTAGTTTTAATGGTTGCCAATGAATAGTGAGAATGTAAATGAAAGGGATATGTGAATAAACTTGTGGATTTACTTCATTAATGATTTTATTTGTCTAATAGAGAGTATAACATCTCTATTGCTACCACCATAGGATGCATTTCCAAGCTCAAAGATCGACGATTGTCATCTTAGAGTTGTTGCACCTCTATAGGAGTTCCTAATTCGGTTTAATTCAGGTTGTTTGGTGAATTTCTCTTTCCTATAGGTTCAAAATTCTCCCAAACTTTGCAATCTCACTCACTTGGTCAATTTTTATCATTGTTGGGTGAATTCTTCACTTGTTGGATTGTGATTACATATCCTTCGACGAATTTACATATCCCCCTTGGGCGAATTTACTTATGCTTGTACGAATTTATATCTTTTGGGTGTTTAACTTCATGCTTGGGTGAGTTTACATCCCCTTGGGTGTTTTACTTCATGTCTGGGTGAGTTCGCATGCCCTTGGGCGTTTTACTTCATGCCTGGACAATTTCACACCCCCCTGGGCATTTTATTTTGTGCCCGGGTGACTATCCACCATCGGTGGATTCACCTACCTTGTAGAATTCTAACATTGATTGTCAAGATTTCAATCTATAGGGGAATTGATACAAGTGAATCCACATGCTCCCCATCTCTTTATTAACTCCAGTTGAGTTGTTGGTCTTGTTTGAATACACCAACCTGTTCATTTCCTTGTGAGGGTCATTTAATTTATTGTTGTCCTTGAATACATATGTATGCATATTTCAATACCGGTACCTTTGATATAAAGGAAGCCTTCCTTTCCTTTGTGAATGCTAGAGCAATCTCAATGGTTGATGGTGTCTTAGAGTTGAAGCATTGAAACGATGCATTGTTGAATGGATAATGAGTGGCAATGAAATAGTGTTCCCTTAGTAAACTTGGAGAGCATTTTGTCATTTAAGTTTGTTGTTTGGTATTGAAATACTCACATGTACTAATGTTGGAGTGTGATGCTTCTACAATGTTTATGTTTGTCTGTAATGCTCGAGTGTGATGCTTCTACAATGTTTATGTCCATCCTTAACGCTGGAGCAACTGGGAGTTTATGAGACTGCTCGAATAAGTCATGGGAACCAGTTGCATGGTGATACACGGGCTAACATTCTTTGATTAATGTCATTTAAATTGTTGGTCTACATTCACATGAATATATGTTAAGTGCTAGGAAACATTGTTAGAGAATAAGGTGCAAGGAAGTTGCATGTTAGTTGATGTGTGCGGAGTTACATGCCATTGAAGAACGAGGTGATTGCGGAGGTTGCACAAAGAACATGCCTTTCATCTAGCCCAAGAAGAAGAAAACAAAGATCCTAGTACAGGGCAAGGAATAGAGACCTATTGGCCTTTTTGAAGATAGGACACTCTATACAACCCTAAGAGAAAAGCTAAGACAGACTATTTTTTTTTTAATTCTGCACGGATCCATGTTAGTGAAGTGAGTGGGCCATAAGTCTCTCGTTTATGAATCATATGGTATTAGAGCAATTGCATCTTTGAGTGTGACAGTTGCCACAACTTTGAGCAGAATATTGTAAACTTCAACATGGGTAAATCAAGCAAAGAAAAGTTGGAAGACTTAAGGGTTAGGATTGCTCAACTTTGAGAAGAAAACGAGCACTTGAAGGAGCAAGTGCAGATGTTCATCAAGAGGATGGAAAAGATGAAGAAGCACCTTGAAACCTCTGTGAGACTCCTTCCATTACTAAAGAAGAAGTTTGAAGAGTGTTAAGACTCATTACAGTCACGACAGAATGGAACAAGCATAGAGTGCAACTTGTACACCTTGGTGAAAATGTCATTCAATTGGGTAATTGGCAAGAGTAGAGGCTAACCCAGACAATGACACAACTATAACAAGAGTTGGCATAGTAGAAGGCCTCGGCAAAGCTCCAAGCAGTTGTCTCAAAGCACCACGAAGCAAGGCCACCTTCCATTGTTATTTCCCAAGCCAACACTATGATCGAGACCACTTTGGTAAGTTCACCTTTCATAGACATTTTTCAAGAGAAACTTGGTGAATTTGAAAAGCATACTAGAGACATTGGTTCCAAGCTCTTAAGGAAGATGGGTTATGATGGACAAGGACTAGGCAAGAGAAGACAAGGCATCTTAAGCCCCATTATAGCCACACCCAGGGTCAAGCATGAAGGCTCGAGCTTTGATGCTAGAGGTGCAAATCCCATGACCATGAATACCATTTTTGTAAAGGCTACTTCATTGATGCATCTTAAACTTGCTTATACAACATAAACAACTCTTTACACAAAATTACAATCCCATATTGGTTGAGAGAAGTGGTTCATAGCATAAACTCCAACATACCATGATCCTTGTACCAATGGAGCTAACCACGAGGGAGTGTTGCCCCTTACTAACATAATGGTTGATTGGTTGCAATGTAAATATATTGGTTGATCAACCTTCTCCTCTTCCTTTTTGTCAAAAACAAGATAAATCTCACTGACCATACTCCATAGTATCCTTTCACATCACTTACTAAAAACATGTCCAATTTAGATACGCCTAAATCTTGGAATTGTTTATATGACATATATACCTTTCTATTCGCATTATATATTGACATATGTCATCTCCCCTTATGCTCAAGTATCAATTGAACATCTTGCGGCCGATTACACCCTACCCACAAGTCAAACCACAAAACTCACAAAGTATATAATCAGAGCTTTCCCAAATACAGTGGAGCATTTAAACATAGCAAATATTCATCCACTTCAAATCAATACGTCTATACTAAATTGTGTCCTATGGGGCATGGTTGGTTAGCAATGTAGCTCAAACTCCCCTATTACATGTCATGGACTAACACAAATGAGTTGTTTATTATATATATAAAATGAGCAACTTTGGCCTAATATATATATTTGGCCGCCAATGCTTAGCCAAAGGGTACTCTCGTAGCATGTAAGATGTGTCTGCCTCATTAATAACATCAAAGGGTACTCTCATAGCATGTAAGATGTGTCTAACTCATTAATAACGTCAAAGGGTACTCTCATAGCATGTAAGATGTGTATGTCTCATTAATATCGCCAAAGGGTACTCTCATAGCATGTAAAATGTGTATGCCTCATTAATAGCCCAGATCGGATTGTCCCACTTTCTTGTGTTGATAAAAAAACATTCATGTTGTTGTTTGTAATTCTGGAAATAAACTTTGTAAGGAGTTTTTGAAACGCCCAACATTTCAAGTGGACACTTCACCCATCATTAAGGACTCTTGAAGCAATAAGTATTAAAAGAGTGTTGGGGTAAGGGGGTATATAAATGTGAAGATAATATAATAGTCAAGTCAAAAGAAAAGATAGGCAGTCTATAAATTAAATTAGTCGTCATGAAAAAAAAAAGTTATTTTGTTATTATTAATAAAGTAAAAGTAAATGTAAATTTTACAATGAAGAAAATAGTTAATCAATAATAAGTTTTAAATAATAATATAATTAATCAAATATAATTATTAAATAATAATATAGTTAAAAATAATTATTTGATAATAATATAGTTAATAATAATTAATTGAAATTAGTTAGAAACTAAGAATTGAAATATAATTGAAAAAAGAGTTATTTTGTTATCATTAATTAATGTATAAAACATCAAATTATAAACTAACATGATAATTGTTCAATAAAAATTGTTAAATAATAATATAATTAAGAGTAATTAATAATTGAAATTTGTTTAATTAAAAATTTAAAAGATTTGTGTGAATAGATGAAAAGTTGAATAATAAATTTAAAAGAATGGTTAGTTAATAATAATTATATAATTAACACTGATTAAATTATAAAATTAATACTAATTACATAATAATTAAAATTAATTAGAGATTAAGAATAAGAATAATTAAAAATCATGACAAGAATTTCTAACAAAGGTGGAGGGAGGGTTGCACAAGAACAAAGAAATAATGGCACGGGAAAACCATAAAAAAAAGTTTAGTTTGATTGTCTAATGCCATGAATGACAGGTTTCTAGGATTGGCTAAATTTATACCCATCTTCACAATTAAAATTGTTGGGATGTTTTTCAATTTTGAGAGGTGGTAAGGCCAAGATTATGGTTTTGTCAAAACAAATTAGATATTTAGAATTGAAAGTGTTCAACGATACTAGATATTTAGAATTGAAAGAGTGTTCAACGATATTAAATATTTAGAATTAAAAGAGTATTCAGCAATAGTTGACTTAGAGATGTGATTGTGGGTTGTGTCAGCTATGTGTTCTTTGAGACGGACTTTGAAGGATCTCCCAGTTTGGCCACTATATGATTTGTCACAGGAGTAAGAAATTTGATGAACTCCTTGGCTAAGCATTGGATCAGATTTATCCTTAACAAACTTGAAAGATTGTTTGAAAGATTTAAAGGGGCTTGAAGACGATTTTAATATTTTCTTTTGCAAGAATTTTGGATATGTAATCTATAGTGCCTTGAATGTAGGGAAGAAAAAGGGCAGCTAGGGAAGAGGAGGAAGAAAAGTTCAACTTAAGGTTGTGGGCTGAGCAAAAAGCTTTTTTAATTTAAGAGGTGTAGCCATTGAAAAAAAAGGCCTTGGTTAGGTGGATTTTTCCTTTGTCAAGAAATTAGGTGTCAGAGATTCAAATGGCTCGAGCGACAAGAGTTTAAAACTTAACTTACATCAAAGTCCACCTCACGTCAAAAATATGTTCACTAGGTATAACCAGAAAAAACTAAAAATAAAATATAATACCTCGAGAGACCAACTAGAAACTCAAGTCAAAAAGTGCCAAGCACTAAGCACGTTTCAAGGATTAGTAAAAACAATTTTATTCGATTAGTATAAACAATTTTATATATCTGAATAGACATGCTATGGTATTAACTTGCGAAGACCAAAATGGTTCTGCACCAAAGAGTCACATGGAAAGATTCAATACAATGTCAGCTGGCTGCTCAACTAACATCCTAACAAAACTCCTAATAAGCTTGTCTCTGAACAAGCTAAACACAAAATACGAGATTACCCTTTTATCTTCTTCATACCATATTATAATTTTACAATACTAATGTGCTGTACATTTGCAGAAAGTTGCTTTTATTACTGTGCTGTACATTTGCAGAAAGTTACTTTTATTACTGTGCTTTACATTGCAGAAAGTTGTTTTCATAACAATTGTAATAGGTACTGAACCACCAACACAATTTTCCTTACAAGGTGGAAATCAACAGAAAATTACAAAAGCCAATAGGAACTCCCTGACAAAAGACACAAGATTCAAATGTAAGGAAAACTAAATAAATTTCTTCATACCTACAAAAACTTTTGCTGAGGTGATACAACCCCCATTAAAAGCAAAAACATGTGGCAAAACTTCTCCAAATTCAAACATCATGAACAACATTTTGCACCAGCACAGCCCATTTAAAATTCACAAGTGCAAGTGACATTTATGAGCAGTTATGAGCAGTGACAGCTGTAACAAATAAGAGTATAGACAATCACTATAAATCACTTAAAGCAAGACTTCGGTGAACGATATCCACCATGCTATCTCCACATGTATACCATGTTATAATTTTACAATACTAGATGTGCTGTACATTTGCAGAAAGTTGCTTTTATTACTGTGCTTTCTGTACATTTGCAGAAAGTTGCTTTTATTACTGTGCTTTACATTGCAGAAAGTTGCTTTCATAACAGTTGTAATAGGTACTGAACCAACACAATTTTCCTTACAAGTTGGGAATCAACAGAAAATTACAAAAGCCAATAGGAACTCCCTGACAAAAGACACAAGATTCAAAATGTAAGGAAAACTAAATAAATTTCTTCATACCTACAAAAAACTTTTGCTGAGGTGATACAACCCCCATTAAAAGCAAAAACATGTGGCAAAACTTCTCCAAATTCAAACATCATGAACAACATTTTGCACCAGCACAGCCCATTTAAAATTCACAAGTGCAAGTGACATTTATGAGCAGTTATGAGCAGTGACAGCTGTAACAAATAAGAGAATAGACAATCACTATAAATCACTTAAAGCAAGACTTCAGTGAACGATATCCACCATGCTATCTCCACATGTATACCATGTTATAATTTTACAATACTAGATGTGCTGTACATTTGCAGAAAGTTGCTTTTATTACTGTGCTTTACATTGCAGAAAGTTGCTTTCATAACAGTTGTAATAGGTACTGAACCACCAACACAATTTTCCTTACAAGGTGGAAATCAACAGAAAATTACAAAAGCCAATAGGAACTCCCTGACAAAAGACACAAGATTCAAAATGTAAGGAAAACTAAATAAATTTCTTCATACCTACAAAAAACTTTTGCTGAGGTGATACAACCCCCATTAAAAGAAAAAACATGTGGCAAAACTTCTCCAAATTCAAACATCATGAACAACATTTTGCGCCAGCACAGCCCATTTAAAATTCACAAGTGCAAGTGACATTTATGAGCAGTGACAGCTGTAACAAATAAGAGTATAGACAATCACTATAAATCACTTAAAGCAAGACTTCGGTGAACGATATCAACCATGCTATCTCCACATGTATACCATTAACTGGATATGGTATGTGGGATATATATCGTCCATCTTGTGCAGAGATAGCATGGTGGATATCATTCACCCAAAGCCACTACAAGGTGTGTGTAGCATAGGAAGCTATATATAGGAGGAATCCTGGCCTGCAACTAGCTTTGGCCATCTAAAACGCATGATAAGTCAAGTGCAACTAACAATTATGACCAGTGTCAGAGCTATATCAGAAATGCAAGAATGGAAGCTAATGGCGAAGCCTTATACACCAAGCTGCACAGCATTAACAGCACTCTGCGACAGTATATGCACCATTGGATGTCCGTGTGCAGATATCCAATGGCACATATACTGCAACAGGTTGTGCTGTAAATGCTCTGCAGCTTGGTGCATATTGATCGCCGAAGCTAATAGTGATTCAGCCCATATATGACTGAAAGCAAGACTACAATGTGAGTGTAGCACAGGAAACCATATTTAGGATGAGGCAGCCTAGTCTGCATTGATATGCCCCGATCCATATAGCATATCAAACAATCCTCCATCTACTACAAGCCACGAATGGCAGAAAAATACTCCAGGACAAGCCCTTGAAAAATAACATGCTTAAATGAGAACATATATACTTCATAGACCTTAGATTAAATGATTAGGTTACAACAAAATAAGATTATGGACAGGATACTAAAAGAGTTTACTTTAAGTCTATCATTATGTATCGAATCATCCTCAACAAAATTAAGCTAAAGCAACAGATCGAATTTAATTCAATTTCATCCACCATAGAAAGCCTTTATAACTATGAGGTTCTACAAAACTATCCCACCACTCCTGTCCAGACTACAAATTGGAAATAATACTCTGAAAAGAAAAGGTTGAAGCAGTCTGCTCCAAGAAATTTTGCAAATAAGCACTCTCACAGGCCTCAATTCTAACGATAACGTCGGAGAGAAAGGGTGTTGTTTCTCTTCCATGTAGCACGTTTGGAAGGGCGAGCCTTGTGGTAAAGGTGGCCCCTTCCTCGAAGACCTCTGTATTTCTTTCCAGCAGATGTTAACCCTCTAAGTTCTCTGTGCTTGTGAACAGCGTTGCATATCCAATTTATTCTAGGATCCTTCCTGATAGCAGAGTGTGCTTGATCAACAAGGATTATTTCATAATACTTGTAAGTTGAATCCTGAAATGCAGATGCAACAGTAAGATAAAACCAAACCACTAGAAGAATAACAAACAAATTGAGAAGATAAAATGTGAAAGACACCAAAAATAAATTATGATACAACTAGCAAACCTCCAGCAACAGGAGACTGCCACAGAAAGGCACAAAGACAGTTTGAAACACCTATCCCAATAAATACTGCCATATGAATTAGATAATAATAAATATGTACACAACTTTAAAAAACATACCTGGTTTATCCAGTAGGAGTTCAGAACTCTTAGTCCCCCCAACTTTCGACCAGCTCGCTCCTCTGCCACAGACCTCAAGCTGCGCTGGAACTTGAGCTGGGTAATACCCTGATTCTTGGGCTTACCATAAACAATACCCTTAGGAACAGGTCTCTTCCTACCTCCACGCCTGACTCTTACCCGGTAGACAACATAACCCTGAAAAAGAATTGCAGGCAACAAAACATCAAGTACATGAATTGGTGAAAAGAGATGAACCATTCTGTCTCGAAGCAATAAGCCTTCATATGTTATCTGCATGCAAAGACAGCAGTTCTATATTGAACTGAGAAGAGCAAGGTGTTCTTACAGCCAGGGGTGGAAAAGATGTGTTTTGTCATGTGTGTGTGGGGGTGGGTAACGGCAAACACTAATAAACTAAGCTGCCAGGATCTGAATATGGATCCACCAGTTTTTTTTGAAAGCCAGGATCCGGATACGGCGGGGAAATGGCAAGTACAAACAATATAAATATATTATAAATAAAAATTATAAATTTTATAATATATAGCTTATATATATATGATGTAATACTTAAATAAAATAATTAAAATTAATAATTACATTAATAAACTTAGAATTAACATATTATTTATAAACAATGTTACCAAAATATCAGAAACATCGGGGAAAATATCGGATAATGTTGACAAAACTAACATATCAAAAAATAGAATAATATCACGATATTGGAGATAATATTGCCATGTTGGTGACACTGTATATAAGTGTTAAACATTAATTATTTATACAAATTAAATTATAAACATTCTTAACAGTTATAAATATTAAATAGCTAATGATTAAAACAAAATATAACATTAACTATTATAAAAATAAACATAAATTAAAGGGGGGTAAGCTATTTAATAATTATTCATTTATAAAGTGAATTGGCTTCACAAATTTAATGAGAACGATCAGTGTTGCCAGAAGCGGGAGCGTTTTAGGAAGCGGGAGTGTCGGAAGCGTCATTTTCCAAAAATCCTTAGAAGCGAAGCATCCAGGAAGCGTCTATTTTATATATATATATATATATATATTGCATTTATATTCAAAAAAATATGTAGAAAGACAAATTAGATGCAGAATATATGAAAACATGCATATTTGTACATCAATACAGAAAGAAATGGCATCCATACTACATAGTTCATCAATTATTAATCATTCGAGCATCAACCATCTAGATTCTAGATTCTAGCCAATCTTGGTAGTGGTTGACTTGAGTCCATCCAGCCAATCATGAGTCCATCCTCCTCCTACTCCCCTATATCCAATGCAATCCGTGCATTTGTTGATTGAGGATGACCCCTCAAGAGGATCACCATCATCAAAAGTGACCGACTCTAGCACTAGTTCATTAAGATCCAAGTTGGCTAATGCCAACTCAACACTGTTGTTCAAACTTCAAACCCATATCATCAAGAAACACATCCCACATCTTTGTCTTTCCCTTCAACGACTCTTCTCTCTGCTTGTATATAAGACGGAGGTTGGTGTGCACATACACCACTCAGTCACCTGACACGACGACAAAGAAAAGAGTTCAACAGAAGAGTTTATACTTGAGTGAAGGGTACATTTTTACTGGGGTCGTGACAAAAGAGTTCAACAATTAATGCCACCAACATCAAGGTACATAAAGGGCTTGGTTCTCTTCATTAAATGTCAATTCCATACCCTCATACATGATAGAATCCAGTGGAAATATTGCAATCTTGCCAATCTTGAAATCCTGAAAACTGCTAAGTCTACTGAATTTTGAATGGGACCTAAAATTCTACTTTCTCCATATGAAGTCCAATGAGGTTGGAACCACTCTCAAACATCCTGAAACAATTAATGGTAATGTTAAAAATCTAAGTAAAAGGATGAAAATGAAAGATAAAGGAGAATGTCACCATTAATTACTAGGGTGGGTGAAATGGAGGGGGTGGGGACCTCTTTAAATAGTACTAGTAAGGCAAAATAACCCTCAACTGCAGACCAAAACACCTCATTCCCCCTTGGAAGCGTGCGGTCTTTCCTCGGAAGCATGCGTGAAGCGCCCCCCGAAGCACGCTTCAAAAATTTGGAAGCACGCTTCCAAATTTCTGAAGCGAGCTTCGAAGGGGGATGCTTCGGAAATGGCAGGAAGCGTGCTCAAGAGCCCCAAAGCACGCTTCAGCCCGAGCTTCTTGGACGCACCTGCCCAGATCGAGCTTCGGGGCTTTGAAGCCGGGTGGGGGGGGGAAGCTTCCGGTAACACTGAGAACGATTTCACTGCATTTTAAAATTCTCATAATAAGGTTTTGTCTGACCTCAATTTCGACCTGCTAATGAATAGTCTTTCCCTTCAATGATAGGTTTGTCAATAATAAGTCAATGGTCACAGCACACATTGATTGACAGGTCTACACATGCTATCAATAATTAGTCTTGCCCCTACCCAGTTTGACCATCACAACTTCCTTTGTCGACTCTTTGATCAAGTTGCAGGAGAATACATCTGGATTTCGCAAGTCTTGCTTATTACAAAGAGTGGGGTCCATTCTTGGACGGGGGCCGATAGTTACAGTGCATAGAGCGGATCCCAATGGATCCAGATCCAAATCCATATCTGATTCAAGATCCAACCACTGACCCAATGGATCCGATAGCATAGTTCATTATGGAATGTCATCACAAAGGAGAGCCTGTGGAAAAGGATTCTGATACAAAAATGCATTGCTCCAAGAACCCCCTTGAATTGGATTAAAAAGGAAAGGATGAGTATAGTGAATGTATCCAACCAGTGGGAGGCAATGACACTAGCCTTCCCAGTCATAGGCTCTTATCTGGCATAGAGAGTGGGAGATGGATCACAAGTAAGAGTGGGGACAAATGCAATAATGGGGTGTGGGTGGTAGAGACCCTAGAAGAAAAACTCGGCATCGACAAAAAATTGGCAAGGGTCCTGAAAACATCGCCTAGGAAAAAATCGGTGAAAAAATCAAAAAAAAAATCAAAAAACCTTGGCAAACATTAAAAAATACATAATTTATTCATTTTTTTCAAAATTTTAAACATTTTTCAATATATAAAGCAACAACAACATCATATAAACACATAGGCACATAAATATAAAAAAGAATTGATATATAAACATAGGCACATAAATATGGAAAAAGAACTGATATATATGATATAGTGGATGCCAAATAAAAACCGATACATCAAAGTCATTACTGAAAGTCTGAAACCAATACAAAATGACATCAATGATCACATATATAAATGTATATGTCCCAAAACTAGCAACTAGCTATA
>SNQJ01S0188089.1:0-11715 GCA_010110895.2 Picea sitchensis | reverse complement strand
TATCGGGTTGGGTCGCAGGGTGGAGACGCAGTCGTTTGGACTCTCCAAATGCCAGTGGAGCACTTCTCCAGGTGCTCGAGGATCCAGGGAAGGACATGGTCGCAACGAATTGCATCCGGGGGTCCAGAGGAGAGCGATGAGTCAGAGGCGACCCTCGCGGGATGGTTGCCATGGAGTGAAGGAGCAGAGACAGCGAAGGTGGCTGGGTGGCCGCAGAGCGATGACGCACAGATTGCGCTGGTGGTGGGGTGGCAGCAGGGGACATGGTCTGAGGGTGAGAAGAGGAGCCGGTCATCGGGGAGGCTGTAAGCGAGGCAGGAGGTCTGCGGGGCTTCCAGGGTGAGCCYCGCTTCGRMTTCCCTCRAATTCTTTCTTTCATGGATGCAGGTGAGCAGGTCGGGACCGGGAAGAACCAGAATTGCAGATGGACGATGGAGAGAGTCTCAGGTCGAACCTGATTATGTTTGTGCCGTGAAGGGAGGAGCCCTTCAGTCCGCAAACATGGTGCAATGCCAAATTCAACGAGCCGAGCCATAATATCAATTTCGGAGGAGCAAAGGGTGGCGTTAATGCCCCCTGCCTTGAACATCATTGCGAATTTAAATGCCATTAAACTTCCGGGACGACACTGTCCTGCGGCACGGGCCAGTCACGTGGCCCCGTGTTGCCTTGCACCGTGTCCGATCCGTCCCAACGCCACAGGGACTCCACTAACACTCCATCCGAGGAACAAATTTCAATTATTAATTACTCTTAATTATATTATTATTTAACAATTTTTATTGAACAATTATCATGTTAGTTTATAATTTGACGTTTTATACATTAATTAATGATAACAAAGTAACTCTCTTTTCAATTATATTTCAATTCTTAGCCTCTAACTAATTTCAATTAATTATTATTAACTATATTATTATCAAATAATTTTTCTTAACTATATTATTATTTAATAATTATATTTGATTAATTATATTATTATTTGAAACTTATTATTGATTAACTATTCTCTTCACTTTAAAATTTAACATTTTATTATTTACTTTTACTTTATTAATAATAACAATTTCTTTTTTTTTCTCACGACGACTAATTTAATTTATAGATTGTCTATCTTTTCTTTTACCTTCTTTTACCTTGACTGTCATATTATCTTCACATTTATATACCCCCTTACCTCAACACTCTTTTAATACTTATTGCTTCAAGAATCCCTAATGATGGGTGAAGTGTCCACTTGAAATGTTGGGCGTTTCAAAAACTCCTTACAAAGTTTATTTCCAGAATTACAAACAACAACATGAATGTTTTTTTATCAACACAAGCAAGTGGGACAGTCCAATCTTGGCTTTTAATGAGACATACACATCTTACATGCTATGAGAGTATCCTTTAGTGATATTAACGAGGCATACACATCTCACATGCTATGAGAGTACCCTTTGATGTTATTAATGAGTTAGACACATCTTACATGCTATGAGAGTACCCTTTGACGTTATTAATGAGTTGGACACATCTTACATGCTATGAGAGTACCCTTTGACGTTATTAATGAGTTAGACACATCTTACATGCTATGAGAGTACCCTTTGATGTTATTAATGAGTTAGACACATCTTACATGCTATGAGAGTACCCTTTGATGTTATTAATGAGGCAGACACATCTTACATGCTATGAGAGTACCCTTTGGCTAAGCATTGGTGGCCAAATATATATATTATGCCAAAGTTGCTCAATTTGTATATATAATAAACAACTCATTTGTGTCGGTCCATGACATGTAACAGGGGAGTTTGAGCTACATTGCTAACCAACCATGCCCCATAGGACACAATTTAGTATAGACGTATTGATTTGAAGTGGATGAATATTTGCCATGTTTAAATGCTCCATTGCATTTGGGAAAGCTATGATTATATACTTTGAGAGTTTTGTGGTTTGACTTGTGGGTAGGGTGTAATCGGCCACAAGATGTTCAATTGATACTTGAGCATAAGGGGAGATGACACATGTCAATATATAATGCAAATATAAAGGTATTTATGTCATATAAACAATTCCAAGATGTTAGGTGTATCTAAATTATTAATGGACATGTTTTTAGTAAGTGATGTGAAAGGATACTATGGAGTATGGTCAGTGAGATTTATCTTGTTTTTTACAAAAAGCAAGAGGAGAAGGTTGATCAATCAATATATTTACATTGCAACCAATCAACCATTATGTTAGTAAGGGGCAACACTCCCTCGTGGTTAGCTCCATTGGTATAAGGATCATGGTATGTTGGAGTTTATGCTATGAACTACTTCTCTCAACCAATATGGGATTGTAATTTTGTGTAAAGAGTTGTTTATGTTGTATAAGCAAGTTTAAGATGCGTCAATGAAGTAGCCTTTACAAAAATGGTATTCATGGTCATGGGATTTGCACCTCTAGCATCAAAGCTCGAGCCTTCATGCTTGACCCTGGGTGTGGCTACAATGGGGCTTAGGATGCCTTGTCTTCTCTTGCCTAGTCCTTGTCCATCATAACCCATCTTCCTTAAGAGCTTGGAACCAATGTCTCTGGTATGCTTTTCAAATTCACCAAGTTTCTCTTGAAAAATGTCTATGAAAGGTGAACTTACCAAAGTGGTCTCGATCATAGTGTTGGCTTGGGAAATAACAATGGAAGGTGACCTTGCTTCGTGGTGCTTTGAGACAACTGCTTGGAGCTTTGCCAAGGCCTTCTACTATGCCAACTCTTGTTATAGTTGTGTCATCGTCTGGGTTAGCCTATACTCTTGCCAATTATCCAATTGAATGACATTTTCACTAAGGTGTACAAGTTGCACTCTATGCTTGTCCCATTCTGTCGTGACTGTAATGAGTCTTAACACTCTTCAAACTTCTTCTTTAGTAATGGAAGGAGTCTCGCAGAGGTTTCAAGGTGCTTCTTCATCTTTTCCATCCTCTTGATGAACATCTGCACTTGCTCCTTCAAGTGCTCGTTCTCTTCTCAAAGTTGAGCAATCCTAACCCTTAAGTCTTCCAACTTTTCTTTGCTTGATTTACCCATGTTGAAGTTTACATTATTCTGCTCAAAGTTCTGGCAACTGTCACAGTCAAAGATGCAACTGCTCTAATACCATATGATTCATAAACGAGAGACTTATGGCCCACTCACTTCACCAACACAGATCCGTGCAGAATTAAAAAAAAAATAGTCTATGTCTTAGCTTTTCTCTTAGGGTTGTATAGAGTGTTCTATCTTCAGAAAGGCCACTAGGTCTCTATTCCTTGCCCTGTACTAGGATCTTTGTTTTCTTCTTCTTGGGCTAGATGAAAGGCATGTTCTTTGTGCAACCTCCGCAATCACCTTGTTCTTCAATGGCATGTAACTCCGCACACATCAACTAACATGCAACTTCCTTGCGCCTTATTCTCTAACAATGTTTCCTAGCACTTAACATATATTCATGTGAATGCAGACCAACAATTTAAATGACATTAATCAAAGAATGTTAGCCCGTGTATCACCATGCAACTGGTTCCCATCACTTATTCGAGTAGTCTCATAAACTCCCAATTGCTCCAGCGTTAAGGATGGACATAAACGTTGTAGAAGCATCACACTCGAGCATTAAGGACAAACATAAACATTGTAGAAGCATCACACTCCAACATTAGTACATGTGAGTATTTCAATACCAAACAACAAACTTAAATGACAAAATACTCTCCAGGTTTACTAAGGGAACACCATTTCATTGCCACTCATTATCCATTCAACAACGCATCATTTCAATGCTTCAACTCTAAGACACCATCACCCATTGAGATTTCTCTAGCATTCACAAAGGAAAGGAAGGCTTCCTTTATATCAAAGGTACCAGTACTGAAATATGCATACATATGTATTCAAGGACAACAATAAATTAAATGACCCTCACAAGGAAATGAACAGGTTGGTGTATTCAAACAAGACCAACAACTCAACTGGAGTTAATAAAGAGATGGGGAGCATGTGGATTCACTTGTATCAATTCCCCTATAGATTGAAATCTTGACAATCAATGTTAGAATTCTACAAGGTAGGTGAATCCACCGATGGTGGATAGTCACCCGGGCACAAAATAAAATGCCCAGGGGGGTGTGAAATTGTCCAGGCATGAAGTAAAACGCCCAAGGGCATGCGAACTCACCCAGACATGAAGTAAAACACCCAAGGGGATGTAAACTCACCCAAGCATGAAGTTAAACACCCAAAAGATATAAATTCGTACAAGCATAAGTAAATTCGCCCAAGGGGGATATGTAAATTCGTCGAAGGATATGTAATCACAATCCAACAAGTGAAGAATTCACCCAACAATGATAAAAATTGACCAAGTGAGTGAGATTGCAAAGTTTGGGAGAATTTTGAACCTATAGGAAAGAGAAATTCACCAAACAACCTGAATTAAACCGAATTAGGAACTCCTATAGAGGTGCAACAACTCTAAGATGACAATCGTCGATCTTTGAGCTTGGAAATGCATCCTATGGTGGTAGCAATAGAGATGTTATACTCTCTATTAGACAAATAAAATCATTAATGAAGTAAATCCACAAGTTTATTCACATATCCCTTTCATTTACATTCTCACTATTCATTGGCAACCATTAAAACTAAAACTAGAACATAAACACATCGAGCACAATCTCATAGAAATCTCAAAAAAATTCAAGACACAATTGACACCATAGAAACCATAGAAACCCAAATGGAAAAACCAACTTCGAGTGGGGCTCAATTTATTTCACCAATTTCTAGTTACAATGTTTTCTTAGCTCTCTGTTTATCCTAGACCCATTGAGAATGGGAGTGAATGAGGAAATATGAAACGATGCGGGGTAGGGATAAGACTAACACCCATGACCCTTCATTTCCCCTTCCTCGATATTCTCTCCTATTTTATTTTTTTCTTTTCATTTAATTTTTGTTCTCACATTCGATTTTGTCTTATTCAACTTCACAATAACATTGATTGACATAGTTTGTTTAACCTTCGTTAATTGTTGAATTGGCTTGCAGATACTAAGTCTTAACCATTCATTGGTTCAAATCCCTTTCGGATCATTGGTTGCAATGTGAGTACCGCTTGCTGCTCAATGTTCCCTTTCTTTGTGCAAAACATTAAAAAAATTCCTAACGTTCTCTCCTATTTTATTTTTTCTTTTCATTTAATTTGTGTTTTCTCTCACATACATTGTCTTATTCAACTTTACAATTGCATTGATTTACATAACTTTCTTAACCTTCGTTACTCGACTTGCAGGAATTGAGTCTTACCCATTCATTGGTTCAAATCCATTTTGAATCATTGATTGCAGTTTGAGTACGCTTGTTGCTCAATGTTTCCCTTTCTTTGTGCAAAACATAAAAAAATCTCACTGATCGTACTCCATAGTACCTGTTTAACAAGTCTTCATAAAAAAATGTCCATTACTAAATCAAATATACTGCATGAGAAATTTTTATGTAATTTTGTTTAATAAAATTAGCTTTTATTTTATGTAAATTTGTTTAATATAATTAGATTCTCATAATTACATTTTTTTTATTATAAAAGTAGCTTCTATTTTATGTAATTTTGTTTAATATAATTATATTCTCGTAATTACATTTGTTTAATGTAATTAGATTCTGCTGTTGATTTTGGTTCTTGGTAGGCTGTGTTAAATTTAGAGCTGCTATTAAGTTATTTTCTATTTACTAGAGAATAATAGCATAAGCATGATCACTGAAAGAAATATAATCACAAGGTACACACCATTTTATCCTGGGAAACCCTCATGGGGGAGAAAACCCAACAAAAACTTTCTCAATAATAGATTGCCAATACAATGCCAAGACTTAGACCAAAACACTAGAGAATATCCAAGACTGAGCATGAACCTCTCTCTCCTTCTTGTAACTACAACTACCTCCAAAAGATGCACACTTGTTGAGTGATTGAGTGAGTGAGTGAATGAGGCGCCATCCTCTCTTATTTATACTAGTTGAGAGGCGCTAGGGTTATGTCTTTTCACCAAGCAGGACTAACTTCTCCCAATACTGGTTAAAACCACTTTAATAAACCCTAGGGGCCGACTTCTCAAATACCACCATATAAATATGGTTTGACCGATCCACAAAAGGGGATTTGGTCTTATACAATACCCAACATGATCAATCCACAAATGGGGATTTGATCTATATAATAATAACTCAATTATAATTAGAATATTCTTCACAGTTACAATATTTCAACAGTCCCCCTTAACAAGAAGGGTATTATACTAACACAACTCAATACATCATCAAGAGAGAGAGAGAAGGAAACAACATCATCAACATCTGGAACACTGACTAACACATCTATAAATCATCAAAAGTTTTTCTCATCATTAATAACATCATCGTTCACAGCATAGAGATGGAGTAGTATCATCATCATCATCTACATCAACATCAATTAGTATAACACTAATACAACAACATCATCAACAACACAAAGATGATACAACATCATCAACAACACGAAGCTGATACAACATCATCAACATATGGAAACAAAATGAGGCAGGTGCAACAACAACATTTTGTGGTACTCTAACAAACCGTCTTTACCATACCTTTGAGATCTGCGCAAGAATCAAAAGATTCCCTAGGATATAAAATCCTAACAGAGCTACCACGTGGTACTCTGATAGATCGTCCTTACTGGACCTTTAGGATCTGTCTAGGAATCAAAAGATTCCCTAGGATATAAAATCCTAACGAAGCTACGACTACTGACCACAAATGACATATACATGCATAGGTACTCTGACAGACCGTCCTTACCAGACCTTTGGGATCTGCCCAGAGATGATCAATCCCCTAGGATATAAAATCCTAATGGAGCTACCCGCTGTTGGTGAGGATACTATAGTATCATCAACATCACTCCCCCTTTCGAGAGAGGTCCGAACAACACCAAGCTTATCTCAGAAGTACTCAAACTTCACTTGAGACAGAGGCTTGATCAACACATCCGCACCCTGCTCATCTATGCCAACATATTGGAGCTTTTACAGCTCCCCTTTGAACCATATCACGGATGTAGTGATACCAGATATCTATGTGATTCAAATTATCATGGAACACTGGGTTCTCTGTAATCTTTATACAACTCTGGTTATCACATAGAATCATGGTGGCTTCCATCTCCAGATTGAATAGACCTATCAACATCTTTCGAAGCCATATGACTTCACAACTGGCAGAACATGCTGCAATGTATTCCGCTTCTGCCATGCTGAGAGAAATACTGGATTGCTGCTTGCTCTGCCATGAAGTCATGGATGACCCCAGATTGAAACAACATCCTAAAGTGCTCTTTCTATCAGAAATACTTCCAGCCAAATTTGAATCAATATATCCATACAGTATGAAGTCATGATCTCTAGTATAATAGAGACCATATTCCAACGTACACTTAAGGTATCTCATCAGATGTTTTGTAGCTACAAGGTGAACACGTTTGGGCTCTACCAGATACTGACTCAAGGTGTTCACATAAAAACATATATCTAGCCTGGTGTTCGTTAGATACATAAACAAACCAATAATATGTCTGTACAAAGTAGCATCAACCAATTCTAACGAAGTATCAACCATGAGCTTCAACTTTGCTTCTATGGGTTTGTTCATGGATTTACATTCCAACATGTCAAACCTCTTTAGTATTTCAACTGCATACTTCCCTTGGTTAAGGAAGATATTCTCTGGGCTCTTCCAAACTTCAAGACCTAAGAAATAATGCATCATGCCTAGGTCTTTCATCTCAAATTCTGTAGTGAGCTTCTTCTTACAATCTGTGATGAGTTTTTCTTCTCTAGTTAATAATAAGTCATCTACATACGACATCAATATAATTGTCTCATCATTCATAACCTTGAAGTAAATGTTAGAATCAACTTTACTCTTGGTAAAGCCCAAGCTCATTAGGAAGCTATCGATTTTGCCATACCAAGCTCTAGGAGCTTTCTTAAATCTACAAACATGAGTCTTTCTATCTTCAACTTCAAACCCTTGTGGTTGTTCTATATACACTTTTTCTTCAATGTCACCATTTAAGAATGATGTTTTCACATCCATCTGGTGTAACTTCCACTTCATTTTGGATGCAAGAGCTATGCTTGTTCTGATAGAAGTGTATTTGGCTACAGGAGAAAACGTCTCTTCATAATCAATGCCTTCCTTTTGAGAAAATCCACGAGCTACAAATCTTGCTTTATGTTTTTCAATGCTTCCGTCTGCAACATGTTTTATTTTGTATATCCATTTGGAATATACCACATAATTTTTCTTTGGTCTAGGAACTATTTCCCATACATCATTCTTTTTAATGGACTAGTATTCTTCCGTCATGGCATCCACCCATTCTTTCTTCTGAATGGCTTCTTCAAAGCAAGTAGGTTCCTTTTCTATGAGATCACACATCAAGGCCATATAAATGGAGAATGGATTAGGTTTCTTGCTTTGTCTCATGGTTCCTTCTGGGGCACCATACTTCTCTCCATCTTGAATAAGTTCCCTTTCCCAAGATGGATTTCTCTTATGAGAGATCATCATCTGGGAAGGTTCTTGAGATTCTATCATATATGATCTTCTAGAATCTCATCATGATGAGTAACTGTAACTTCCTTCATAGGTTCTGCAACTCTGGGAGCTACATGTTCTTCTTCATATACTTCTTCAAGATGACATTTTCTTGATCTCTTGAGTGCTGCATCTTCATCAAAGGTTACATCTCTGCTGATCTCAATATGATGGTAACCTAGTATGTAAATTCTGAAGGCCTTAGAGATCTCACATTATCCAACAAATATTCCCTTCTTTCCTGAAGGATCCATCTTAGCTCTCCTTTTTTTCAGAATGTGTACAAACACTGGACAACCAAATATTTTGAGATGGCTTACTTCCGGCTTCTTTTCAGAGAACATTTCTTCGGGGGTTTTGAATCCAAGTGCACTGTGGGATAATTTTTTTGGACATAAACTGTTGTTCTTGCTGCTTCAACCCATAAGTGAATTGGAAGATCTTGATCATGGATCATAGTCTTCACTGCTTCCGTTACTGTTCTATTATTTCTTTCTGCTACACCATTTTGTTGAGGATTATAGGGAGTGGTGAGATCCCTCTTAATCCCGGAATCTCTGCAAAAGATTCCAAATTCATTTGAGGTGTATTATCCTCCATTATCTGACTTGAGTATCTTGATTTTTCTTTCAGAGAGATTTTTTACCAAGGCTTTGAATTCCTTGAACTTTTTAAGTACTTCATCTTTTGATTTCAAGAAATAAACCCAAGTCTTGCGAGAATAGTCATCAATAAATGACACATAGTATACGTACCCACTTATAGATGTTGATGGAATTGGACCACATACATCTGAGTAGATGAGCTCCAATATTCCTTCTACTTTACTATCACTCTCTGGGAAAGTATTCTTTATGTTCTTTCCTTGTGCACATCCCTTGCATACACCTTCATGATCAACCTTGAATTTTGGTAAACCTGTAACTACCTTGCTTACATATGGTAAGGCTTTGTAGTTGATGTGAGCTAGTATTCTATGCCAAAGTTAACATGGAATCTCAGTGGAGTGAGTCAAGGCTGCATCTTAGTGACCTTTTAACTTATACAAGCCACCTTTATCTGTTCCAATAACTATTGAATCTTCTATGGTTTTTCCTTTAGGCCACATAAGAATTTCACCATCTATGAATGCAACCTTGAAACATTTCTTATCTAGAGCTGAGATAGAAAGTAAGTTCTTTGTCAAACCTGGTACATAAAGTACATTCTTCATTTTCATCGGAGTCCCCGAATCAAGTTTGTAGGTGGATTCTCCTATTCCTTTGATAGGATATTGATAATCATCTCCAAGTGAAACTTTCTGGGGAAAGTCCTTTTCTGTAAGGCTAGAGAGAATGTCTATTTGAACTATCATGTGCTTAGAGGCACCACTGTCTATGAGCCAATTATCCTCTCCAGGTGTCACAGATCCTTATAGGGCGGAAAATAAGACATAATCTTCAATATTTTCTTTAGTCAACTTTGTGGGTGGCTCATCATCTTCAACTGCATGGGCATGATGTCTTTTGTTATTTCTCTTCTTGTATTCTTCCCTTCTGGCAGGACAATTCTTAGCAATGTGTCCCGTCTTATCACAATGATAATATTGATAACAAGATAAATCTTTTTCTCTTCTTTTCCCCTTCTGATATTTCTGGAATCTCCTTGGAGGGTGAGATTCTTTATGAAATTGAGTGAATCTCTTTGGAGAGTGGTATTCTTTATGAGAATGTGTCTCCTTTTGGAAATGAGACCTTTTCTTTCCTCCTTTAGTATGAGCAGCTAGGGCTTGGTATTCATCCCTCAATAGTACTGCTTCTCAGTTGGCTACTCTTGCTTCTTCTTGAACACATTATTCCCATAGACTATCAAATTGGAGTTTTTCTTTTCTTGCACAGATAGTTTAGATGAAGGCATCCCAAGGTCTTGTGAGACCATTAAGAGTTGTCATTATGAGTTCATCTTCATCTAGGCTGTCTCCAATTGCTTCTAACTGTTCCTTGAATTGAGAAACCCTAGAGAAATAGTCATGAATTGTTTCTCCTTTCTGCATCTTTGTATTCTTGAGTTGGATTCTCAGATTCATCTTTCGGTTGATGCTGTTTCCTTCATACATTCTGGTTAGGGCACCAAACATCTCTTTTGGAGTATTCTTAGAAGACACTTGAGGTATCAAGTGATCTTTAATGGAGTCTGCAATGATCCTTTTGGCCCTAACAATATCCTTCTTGTACTTCTCTTTGGATGCTTCTTCTTTGGGTTCCGATACATTTTCTTTTATGAATTTTTCAAGGTCATTCTCTTCAAGAATGAGTCCAATTATGTACTTCTAGGAACATAAGTTTTCCACACCTTCTATTTTGTCAACAAGATTAGTGCTTGCAGGCATCTTGATCTAGAGCTAGGAAAATGAACAGAAAATGAAATTGCTCTGAACTTACTAGGAGATGTGCTGGGCTGAGGCGAGTAGGATGGAGCTGTTTGTTTTAAAAAAATTCAAGTTTTACCCCTTGAAACTTGACCTATGCAAATCTGGACTTGTACTTCTGGTACTGGTTCTGGTTTCCTGGTTTTTTGGTACCAGTCAAAACTAGGGTTTGAATTTCTAGAGGCTCTGGCCATTGAAAAAGTGCGCTCAAGATTCCAAGTGATGCGCTAGGGTAGGGCACACTTCCCTAGATGGTTTTTAATCAGAAATTCCCTTTCAATAAAAATATCTAATTTTCTTGTACGACAACAATGACATTTTTGGTTACCCAGTGAAAGGTGCTCTATTCAGTCAAGCTCAGATACCATGTTAAATTTAGAGCTGCTATTAAGTTCTTTTCTATTTACTAGAGAATAATAGCATAAGCAAGATCACTCAAAGAAACATAATCACAAGGTACACAACATTTTATCCTGGGAAACCCTCATGGGGGAGAAAACCCATCAAAAACTTCCTCAATAATAGATTGCCAATACAATGCCAAGACTTAGACCAAAACACTAGAGAATATCCAAAATTGAGCATGCGCCTCTCTCTCCTTCTTCTTGTAATTGTAGCTACCTCCAAAAGATGCACACTTGTTGAGTGATTGA
>SNQJ01S0188088.1:2897-18385 GCA_010110895.2 Picea sitchensis | reverse complement strand
CTCCAAAAATGACCTATGAATTTAGTGTCTCGATCCGAAACTATACTCTTCGGCAACCCATGAAGTCGAATGACCTCTTTGAAAAACAAGTTCGCAATGTGAGTTGCGTCACTGGTTTTCTGACATGGAATGAAGTGTGCCATATTGGAAAATCTATCCACCACCACAAAGATTGAATCACAACGTCTTTGTGTCCTCGTCAACCCCAATACAAAATCCATGCTAATTGCATCCCATGGTCTCTCTGGTATGGGAAATGGTTGATAAAACCCCGCATTCTGCTTCCTTCCCTTCGAATGCTGGAAAATTCTACATCTGTCCACGAATCGCTTGACGTCTGCTCGCATTCCCGGCCAAAAATATGACTCATTCAGCTTTGCAAACATCTTGTCGTGACCAAAGTGCCCTGCTAATCCTCCACTGTGTTTCTCCTTCAACAGATTCTCCCTCATGGAGAATTCGGAATACACAGTTGATTTCCTTTGAACAACAATCCTTCCTGGATCATATACTCCATCCATTGGCTTTTGTCTCTGAGAATTGGATTCTCAGCTACTTCATACGCTTCCTTAAAATCTAGATCATCAGCGTACATGTCCCTGAGATCATCAAAACCCAATGTTTTGACTCTGAACTCCTGCAACAGTAAACACTTCCTGCTCAAAGTATCAACCACTTTGTTAGCAGTACCAGAAATATGTTTTATCACAAAAGTGAAATTCTGCATATACTCAACCCATTTGACATGTTTCTGATTCAACTTCTCTTGTTGAGTCACAAACTACAGTGCATGATTGTCACTGTATAAAACAAACTCTTCTGGGATCAAGTAATGTCTCCATTTCTTCAATGCCTGTATAATAGCATAAAACTCCTTATCATAAGTGGAGTACTTCAATTTCGCTTCATTCAGCTTCTCGTTGAAGTATGCTATTGGCCTGTCTTCTTGACTTAAGACTACTTCTATTACAAATCCACTTGCATCGCATTTCACTTGAAATGTTTTTCGGAAATCTGGCAACACCAAAACTGGTTGTTCCGTAATCTTCCTTTTCAATAGATTAAAACTTTTATCAGCCTCTTCTGTCCAGTGAAAATACTTGTGTCTTTTATTCACTGTATCCATCATCACTGCGCCAATCCCACTGAAATTCCTAATGAATTTTCGGTAGAAACTAGCCAATCCGTGAAAACTTCTCACCTCAAATATGTTCTTCGGTGATGGCCAATTCTTAATCACTTCCACCTTATCCGGATCCATCCTCAACTCATTTGCTGAAATAACAAACCCCAAGTAAATGAGCTCTGTCTTCATGAATGAGGACTTCTTCATGTTAATCAACAACTTCTCCTGCTGTAGTTTCTGCATCACTGTAGCCAAATGCTTCAGATGCTCTGCCACTGTTTTACTGTAAACCAGTATGTCATCTAAATACATGATGACAAATTTCCCGATGAACTCCCTCCGGACTTCATTCATCAACCTCATGAAGGTACTCGATGCATTTTTTAAGCCAAATGACATAACAAGCCATTCATACAACCCTTCGTTGGTTTTGAATGTTGTCTTCCATTCGTCACCTTCTCTCATGTGGATTTGATGATAACCGCTTTTCAAATCAATCTTTGAAAAATACTTTGCTCCACTTAAGCAATCCATCAGATCATCCATCCTCGGCAATGGAAATCTGTATCGGATGGTTATCTTGTTGATTTCCCTTGAGTCAATACACATCCTCCAGCCTCCGCCTTTCTTCGGACCGAGTACTGTTGGAACAACACATGGACTCAAGCTTTCCCTGACCAAACCTTTGTCCAACAACTCCTCGACTTTCCTTTTAACCTCTTCATTCTCTTGCGGTGTCAATATATACGTGGATTTATTTGGCAAACTGGCTCCTGGTATGAGATCAATATGATGACTAACACTCCTGATCGGTGGCAACGAATGAGGTAATCCGTCCACTATTATATCAACGAACTCTTCCAGCAGTTCCTGGACTTCTTCTGGTAAATCATCCACTCTTGTGCTAGTCAGAACAATCTTCGGCTTTTTTACTACAATAAATTGTGGACCCTCCTTCTTCTTAACCTCTGTAAGAAGTCCCTTCCCACTCATGAGAAGTACTATGTTGCTTACTTCCGGCTTCACCTCCTTATCCTTTATCGGAAGAAACATGTGTGTCCTCCCATTTTTCTCTAGGGTGTATGTGTTCATTCTTCCATCATGAATCACATTCCTGTCATATTTCCATGGTATACCCAGCAATAGATGACAAACATCCATAGGAATGACATCACATAAAATCTTATCATTATATCCTCCTATCTTGAATTCAACCAAGCATTGTTTAGTGACAGTTACCTAATGTCCTTTTTGTAGCCACGAAACTCTGTATGGGCTTGGATGATCAGTCGTCTCCATCTCCAGCTTCTCTACCATCTCTGTAGAAATGAGATTATCCGTTCTACCACTATCTATGATGACCTTGCACACCCTGTCCTTGGTCCTGCAAGAAGTCCTGAAAAGTCTAGTCCTTTGGACTAAACTCTCCACGTCCTTCTCGGGTGTCAAAAGTACTTTTCGCATCATCAACAATATTCTGCCTTCAGCGTCTTCTGCCTCAACATTCCGCCTTTGTGCTTCGGTGATGTGAGATTTTCCAATGTCCTTCTTTTTATCTGGACACTTGTAATACTTGTGCCCATTTTTCCTGCATGTGAAGCATGTTATTACTCCACCTCTTCCTCTTCCTCTACCTCTAGTACGAGGAAAAGTGGTGTTGTCAGCATAATCTCCTTTCTGCTCATTATGTTGTCCTCTCTGTTTAGCATATTGCCCCTGCTATGAGGTTCCACCTCTCTCTGTTCGAGTCTGAGGTTTCTTCCAGTCTTCCTTGGGCTTCTGGTATTTATCCTGGGCAACTGATTTGTCTCTGGGCTGACTTCTGCCTCGGCCCCTCTGAATCTGCTTTCAGCTCAGCTTCTCTTATGCTTTCAGAGCCATCTGATAAGCATATTCCAATGTTCAGATGGTTACCATCCTCATATCATCCTGGATATCATATCTCAGGCCATTCATGTATATGGCAACTTTTTCATCATCTCTCTCTCAATGACCTGCTCTGATGTTCAGTTTATAGAATTCCTCAATGTATTCTTTCACTGTCATCATCTTCTGTCTCAGGTTCTGCATCCTCCTGAACAGAGTAATTTGATAATCCCTGGGGATGAATTTCGCCTTCAGCTTCACGATCATCCTATCCCAACTCTTGATCTTCTGCTTGCCTTTGCAGCATCTGTCAGCTTGTAGTTCATCCCACCACAATGCTGCATGTCCCTTCAATCTAGTGACAACATGCTTGACCTTCTTGTCCTCCTCGACATCTTCATAGTCGAAGTATGTGTCTAGAGCTCTAATCGAGTCTAGAAGCTCCTCTGCATCCAAGTTTCCCTCATAAACTGGAATGTCCATCTTTTCTCTTGCACCTATCCTGGCAATAGCTTTGATCAAATGCTCGTTTGATGCATCTTCAGCTGCAACTTCTTCTTCATGTTTAGCCTCAACTTCACTTTTGGAATCACTAATATCCCCTGCACTGGCTGTGTGTCTTTGCGCTATCTCCATGTCTTCGAGTCTAGCTCGTAGATCACGCATTTGTTTCTCCATAGCTGGATCTATCATCTTCCTGCCTCTTCTTCTCGACATTTCCCTATCCTCTGGATCGGGTGATGGCACGTCTCTTCTTCTGGGCGGCATGGTGAATTCTCTTTTCTGCTACAGAAAGCAAAGAACCTTTCTATGCTCTGATACCACTTGATGCCGACACCCTCTACTCCACAACCCATAGGTCAGAAGGTCCACGTCGACGCAGGATCTTCTCTTCTCTACTGACCCGAAGAACTCTAAGGATCTTCTATTTCACTATCGGGAAATCTGCACCCACAGAAAAACCTTTGTGGGATCCCCTCTTCACACTCGGGGGATCGGACTTCGCGGCTTCGTGAGGTCAGTGGTCGAACATTGTACTCTCGGATCCCCGAAACGTGACAACCAGTCAATGCTGACCCTTACCTATCGGGGTTTTCCCTATCGCGATTTCAACACTCGCGATGTCAAACCACTCGTATCCTCGATTCTCGATTCCCAATACGTCGAAACTCCGACGCATGCGCGAGTTTGACTTTTCAACACCCTATCACCTCTATGAGGATTTCAGACTTCGCAATATCGCGAATCCTAATGCGATTGTTTCAGGATTTCTTTCCATGAAACTTCGATAAGGCGTGCCACATGTCCACCTCACTGACTCCGCTGTGGCCCCACGCAAATCTTCTTGCCTGTCGGGATATCCCGTTTCGTGATTTCGCGGTTCCTGCTGCAGCGTTTACGGGACTTCAACCAGCAAAAACCCGAAATACGAATCCACGCATAAATCTAACGGTCCTCGTGACTTAGATGTACAGTCCTGCCCCTCCTGAGCTTTGGACCTCTGGAGAATACTTCACCGTATCTTTCTTTCACTTCTGTGAGATCTAATGGCTCACGAAACTTCGCCAGATCTCCTCAGAGAACTTCGACCGTCCATTCCTCCTTGGCGATTTCTGCGAATGACCAAGTGTTCCTCCGTGGAAATCGTCCACCTGCGTGCAAACTTGTGACACTTATTGTAAACTTCAAGTCACATCTTTCCTGCGCGGTCCTTCAACGAATTCGAAGGCCTTGTCCTTCCTAATCTTTCTTATAACTCTGAATCTTTAGGAGAAACCCTTTGCACTAACTCCTTGCGGAAATTTTCAAGCACATATAAGTGGTTGAATCCTTGACTCTACGCACACCTGCAGCAGCAGTCTCTCGATGCTTCCCTCAAGTTCACAACCATGAGACTTCACTCGGCCTTTGCACTCCTTGCACGGCTCCTGTGCTTGTCTGCACTTCTGCAGAGATGAGAACAAAAGCTATCTCTATCTGAACCCTTTGTCAACGCACTCCTTGTGGACAATTCGACTGGACTCCTTGCAGAAATCCTTGTTCAGATAAAGAACCAATTGAAACTCATTCCTTCTTCCTTTCAGACTTCAAATTCAAACATGAAATCATATACACAACATATAAAGCAAATGTATAACATGAAGCAAACATCCATGAGCATATCATTCAGCATCAACATAGAGAACAGACACAAAAACCATGAATTTGAATCAAACTCTTCTATTAATTCAAATATCTGTACATGGGTGTTCTTACACAACTCTTTGCTTCTCTTCTATGCTCCAATGCTTCTAACTAACTTACAATTCACAATGAGGGTGTCTATATCCCATTTCCCTCTTGCGCTTTCAAACTATCTAATCTAGAATTAAATTCTATCTACCTGCATTAACTACCTTAAATGCCTTCTACCTACTAAGGACGAGAGAAAATCCACTCAAGGTCCATTTACATCATACAAGTGCACTCTTTCTTAATGACTTCATTTAAGATTGTGCATAAACTTCAAGGCAATTTCAAAATTTGTGCTGGTGCTTGTCCAGCTGTCCTTCGCTTTCGCGCTAGCTCGGTTGATGTCGGTGATGCTCCTCCATCAATAACTAATTAAATAATTAACTATCCTAATGTATTTTAGTTAAAAAATGATTATTTATTAATAATATTAATTAATTAATTAATTAATAATTTTTTATATTTGTTGATTAACTAATTATTTAATTAATTAACTCATTAAAGGTTTGGGTAACGAATTAAAAACTTAATAGTTTTTATTTATTTATTAGAAAACTTAACATATGAAAGATAAGGCATTGAATGGATGGATAGGGTATTGAATGGAGGGATAAGGTATTGAATGACGGATAAGGTATTAAATGGAGGGATAAGGTGGGTGGCATTAAAGGAAGGTAGGAGGTGGTGAATGGGGGAGGATATGAGGGGGCAGAAGCATTCAGGGAGAGGACTTTTGGAATTTTGGGGGAAGGGGAGCATTTTGAGAGAAAGGACTATATTTTTCTGTTGGGGATATTTTCTGGTTTGGAGTTTGGGTGGACTGTTACAGGGGTGCACCAAGTTGCTGGGAGTTTTGGGCTTGGGGGCCAAGAATCCTCACGAAATCCTGGAGCTAGGGAGTCAGATAGGCTCTGTTCCTAGCTGGCAGGGAGGAAGGATTTAATTTTGGGCAGAGTTTTAGCAGATCAACAGAGAGGACAACCGTAGAATTGGAGAATTAGCATCAGACAGAGGTATGTATTATATTGATTATGCGGTGTTATGTGATGGATATGAGATTTATTTTCATGATGTTAATAAATTTAATTTATGTTCAATAAATTATGGTTAAATGCTGAAAATTAATTTGTACAGAACAATATTTATCTACTCTCTATTTTTTTAACTTGTTTTTTATAAGGCTCTATGGGGACAGCGACCTTACACATTCCCCTCCCCCTATTTACGCATTGTCCTCAGTGAATTATATACACATGTACAATCAAAAATATTAAAAAGGATGTAGGTAATCCTCCCACATGGCATCCTCTTGTTCCCAGTTTGCATCCTCAGGACTGTAACAGGTCAATTATACATTTACCATCTCTATTTCTCAATTATGAAGTATCTTGAATTTCTGGTCCAATATTCGCACTGGTTGAACTCAAAAGTCTCCTTCTTGCTTCACCAGAACCACATTCCAATCAATTTTATGATTAGCATCATGAACATACTTTTAAAAAAAAGATACATGAAACACATGATGAATGGACATGGAAGCAAGCAGTGCAAGCATGCATGCAACAAGACCAATCCTTTCCAGGTTCTCAAATGGTACACAATATCTTGCTCCTAGCTTTGGAAAACTCCCCAATTTATGTGAACTCTTCTTAGCTTTCACTTTTAAGAAGACATGCTCACCCACTTTAAATTATCTATGTGTTTTTTCTCTTTTTTCATAAATCTTTTGTCTATCCTCAACGACCTCTAAATTATGCTTTATTTTTTCCATCTTCTCTTCCATTTCTCTAAGCAATTCTGGTCCAATTATTTCTTTGTATGTTGGGTTGTCCCAACTCACTAGTGTGTTGTACTTCCGACCATGTAGTTATTCAAATGAGCTCATCTTAAAAGATATATGATACCCATTATTACATGAAAACTCATCTAAATGTAAATTATCTCCCCACTTTGATGGTTTATCCATCGCATACATCCTTAGGATATCCTCAATCACATGATCTACCCTATTTGTTTTCCCATATGATTATGGGTGATATGTTGTGATAAATCTCATATTTGTCCCAAATCCCGTAAATAATCCTTTCCAAAAGTACGATATGAACTTGGGAACTCTGTCAGAGACAATTACCTTAGGAACACCATGTATCCAGGAAATCTCTCTCATATAAATATATGAAATGTTAGCTTCCTTGTGAATTAACTTCACTAAAATAAAATGATGAAATATCCCCACTATTTTTTTTTCTTTCTTTCTTAGCTTCCCCGCATAGACATTTATTCAAAGAATATTTATACAAAAATTGTATACAATAGTAGAGTTACAATGAACAAAAAATATACTATGTTATGATAACAACAAGAAACATCACCAATCTGATCCACTTTATTAATAACTCAAATTCAATGAATACAATAGCAATCAATTTTACCAAACTGATAGAAACTTGATAGATGTGACCTCATGAACAACATTGTTACAAATATGATATACTGAGAATAGGTGATTTTTGTAATTTGTTGTTTTGTTGAATCATCCCCTCTAAAGATATTTGAAATGATAGCCCTAGCCTCTACAAGCCTACATGATTATCCACCAAGGAAATGTACCCTTTATTCTAGGAAGCACAACCCCCACTATCAGGTTCTATCTGCTCCCAATTGAAATCGACCTCTATGGAAATATGTAACCCCTAACTAAAGAATGATTCCTTTCCACACTAAGAAACGGTTCATCTAAGAAAAAACTCGGCCCATGTGTAAATATCATCATGTAAAATATGAGTATTCATGCCTAGCAAGTAGTAAATATCCCCCTTCAACCAAAATGCAACCCAACAAAGAGGAACTTGATCCCCAATGAGAAGATACGACCCAACAATGAGAACAATTGACCTTCTCAAACCAAAGCTTCTCTGCAAACAAGAAATCTACCACCATGAGATAAAACTCATCCAAACATAGAGAAACTCAACCACCAAAGGATAAACTCCACTACCAATGAAAATATTTGAGGGATCTTCTCTCTATGACCAACTAGAGTGGATGGTTTCACCACCAAAACTAATATTATTCTCTCTATGGTTTTTCATCCCAAGAGCCAAATCCACAAGAGCTCTCTCGATTTCATTTTTATAAAATAAGTTACACATAATGAGAGAGTGCATTGTCCTTCTCATTTTTTCTCCTCATTGACCCTTTCCGAACCCGTTTACCATTTATAAAGTAATGTGACTTTATAAACTTAAGTCACTTAAAACACATTTTTTATCAATTACTCACTGTAACTTAAAAAAAAATAAAAAAAATCCCACATGACATTAAATAAATAGTTAATACTTATCTATAGTGACTATAGATTGCGCGAATAACGTAGGATATTTCGTCAATCGCCTTGATATATCATTTGGAAAGATAAATTACATTCCTCCCTTCCTGAGATTGCTTTTCCTCAAACATCTACAAGTTAGACTATTGTATGTTTCATTCAATTTCTCATCTGGCATCTTCTGTTGGAAAATATGTCCACCTGATGAGGTATTGTTGGATCACCTTGTTACATAGTATCCTCTCTTGTACCTCCAAAACTTACTCGGGAACCAACACCAATTTCCCCTCCTCATCCAATTTGGGTAACCCTATAGAAGAAGTGATCTATTTCCCCATTTCCTTCTTGATCCATGAAACATGAAACATGAAAGACATTGTTAATCTTACTTCCTTCTGACAACTCGATCTCATAAGCTACCTCACCAACTCCTTGAATCATCATGTCAAAGCCATAAAAATAGGCTTTAATCACTTCTGCACAATGTTTCTTCATTGATGATTGTCTGTATGGTTATAATATCAAGAATACCAAGTCTCCCACTTCAAAAGTGTGCTTGACCTTGTGTATATCCACATAGACCTTTTATTGATTTTGGGCCATCCGTAAATTATCATTGAGATTCTTGTGGATGTCTTGATTCTATTGGATTAAATCCTTCACTTTGCGAGACTTGCTATGCCCAAACTCCAAATCAATAAATGAAGGATAATCATAGACATATAATGCACAGAATGGGGTAATACCAATGGACATGTGGTAAGTTCTATTATAACAATGTTCTCCCAAATGTAACCACTTGACCCATGTTTTCTACTTCCCAAACACATAGTTATGAAAATACCCCTTGATCCTTTTTTTCACGATCTTTGTCTGACCATATTTATAGGGGTGGTAACTAGTGCTAGGAGTCAATTCTATGCCATCCAACTTGAAAAACTCCTACCAAAATGCACTAAGGAACATACTATCCCTGTCACTAACAATCTACTTCGACAACCCATGGAGTTTGAATACTTCCATGAAGAAGAACTTTGTTACATGCATTTCCTTGTATTATGAGGATATGGAAAAGGAATGTACAAACTTGGTCAATCAATTGACCACCACATATATGAAAGCTCTTCCCTATACTTTAGGTAAACCTGTGATGAAGTACATGGATGTGCTTCCCCACTTCTGCTTCAGAATGGGAAATGGTTGTAGTAACCCTACATGATCAATATACTTTGAATTGTTCTACTGAGAATTCATACACTCCCTCAAATGTCTCAGTACATCATATTTGAGGCCCTTCTAAGTTAACATATCCCTGATCTTCTTGTAAGTTTTAAAGTACCCAGGATGCCCTGCTAAGGGTGTATCATGCATAGCCCTCATAATTGTCTCCTTTAGTGTAGATTTTTGGGCGAAGCGTATGTAGTCCTTGTAGTATATGATGTCATCCACTAGTTTCTACATGTCATCCTATACATAGAGATCCATCAACTCACAAAAAAAAAATTATTTGAATAATCTACAAAGAGATGAGATTTCCATTCACCTGAAATCTCTACAAGTGAGCATATATTTGGTTTACTGGAGAGAGAATACACAATTTTTCTTTTCTTCCCTTTCACATACTCAATATCGATTCCATATGCCTCACCCAGGAAGTGTCTCAAATTTTTGTGGATAGTCTTAACCACAAAATTTCCACCTACCAAGTATTGTCTAAATTTTTCGAAGGCATGCATGATGGTGAGTATTTACTTGTTTTAGATGGAGAGGATTTACTTGTTTCATATGGGCCTCCTCTATCCACATAAATTTCACTTTCTTCATGATATATGTAAATGGTTCATCTCACTATGATATTTCCTTTACAAATTTCCTATAGTAGATGCATATCCCAAAGAATCCTTGGAAGTGTGTATTGTTCTTGGGTGGTGGCCAATCCAGTATGGCATGGATCTTCTCCCTATGCAGTTGTTCTCCATGAGCACTAACCACATGACCCAAGAACAAGATATATATTATTCCAACCTGACACTTTAACACATTTTCATATAGTGATTGATCCTCCATGATGCTCGTAATCTCATCCATATGCTCCAAGTGTTCCTCCCATGTCCTATTGTATATCAGAATATCATCAAACAATAAAAATAAAAATTTCCTTAGTTTGTTTTTAAATATATGGTTCATGAAGGAATTAAAGGTGTTCGATGTGTTTTTCAGCTCAAAAGGCATGAAAAAAAATCGTAGTGCACGTAATGGAACCACAAAGTCACCTTCGGAATGTATTTCTCTCTGACTCTAATACAATGATACCCCGATCGAAGATTGGTCTTCAAAAAATAAACAACTCCATACAACTCATCCAAAATTTCATTGATCCTAGGGATATGATATGTGTTCTTGATCATTTTCTTGTTCTTATCCCTGTATTCAATGCAAATCCTCGTGGTTTTGTTCTTCTTCTTGATGAAGACAATTGAAGAAGAAAAATGACTTCAATTGGGTTTGATATGCCCCATATCTAGTAACTCCTTGATGGCCTTTTCTATTTCATATTTAATTTTCTTTGGGTGCATATAAGGAATGGTTATTACTGTATTTTCTCCCTCCTCCAACTCAATGGTGTGCTAAAATCTATTTACATTTGGTCTCCCTCGAGGTATCTGTCAAAAAAATCAATCATGTTTTCTCAATAGTGTTTGGATGTCTACATGATATTTTTGGTTGTTGTCTGAATGTTTATGAGTGGTAATCAAACACTCTGTAGCACAAGATACATCCCCATTTTAGAATAAACCCTCCATCCATTTGGCTGAAATGATCTTGGGAGTACCATTGGACATGCCCCTCAAAACTACCTTTTGTTCATTTGTTGTCCTGATTTCTAACTCCATGCCATGGCAGTCAACAAAATGTTTTCCCAATGAAACATGCCATCAGACACCCAATATGATATTGGTGTCTAGAATCTCAACTACATATAAATCATTGGTCATTCTATTATTTCCCAAAGCTATGGATAATTTTGGAATCTTCTTTCCTTCAACAATACTATACCCATCGACTACCACTACATCAAACCCCTCGAAGTAAATGGTAGGAATTCTCCTCTTGGCCACCAAAGTTGAGTTAATGAAGTTTTGGGTTGCCCTAGCATCAATCAATACTATGATACACTACCCCTATACCACTCCATGGATTATGAAGGTGTGAAACCTATGGAAACATGATACAATGGTGATAGCCCCACTCTTGATCTTATCATGTGGATACTCATCATATGATTTGTCCTTCTTGCTACCCTATACCTATTTTTCTTCCTCCTCTTCATCAATGTTTGAAAGTACCTATATATAGTGCATCTTCCCATTTCCCATACACCTATGTCTCGATTTCCAAGGGTATTTGTAGCTGAAGAAAAGATTATCTCTTCTCAAATCATTATGAGTTGTCTCATCCAACTTCTTCTTATGATTCCCCTATTTCTAAAAAGGTTTCTTGTATTTTTTTTTATGGTAGATGAAAGGCTTGAATATTTTTTTTTATTCGGGACCACATCCTCCATGTCCCATTTCTTGATGATGGTATCCTATAGAGTCTATGGTTAGAATGATTTCACCCAAACATGCATCGTACCAGATAAACCCTCAATGAAAAAAATCACCAATCTCTGTCGACATATATATGCCATAGTGAATGCAATATTTTGAAGCTCTATAATGTAGGCATCTGGTTACCAAACCTATTTGAGTTTCACAAAAAATACGAAAGGTAATTCCATATCCTTCTTGTCAAACCTCTCCATAATGATGGTATTCCCCAGAGTGACCAATCCATGGTACCCCCACTCACGGGCCTCTCCATATAAATGAAAGGTATTAAATTTAATCATGTTCACCTCCATCATAGGATTTCTTATGAAATATGTGTCCAACTTCTATATGCATACTCTAGTCGTGCACTTGTTGGAACCATCAAATGAAGGAATAGATAACTTCCCAATCTTTAGCATGAGATCAATGTTTGGCGGACCCCCATTGAAATCCCTTATTGTGTTCCTATATTTTATGGTACAATAGTACTATACTGACATGGATTCTTGAAATCCCTCACCAAGGGCTTCATACTTCTCCCAATAATCATTAAATGTTTCACCCTATGGTTGTTTCCTTTGATTTACAATATGTTGTTCTCCCAAGATATTTTTGCATGAGATGTCTAAGAATCACTCTATTATTTTTCCTAGTACCAACATGTGTGGGAATGTTGTTTTCACTTCCTTCTGTGTGATGCCCATTGTTCCCATTGGAACCCCCTGCACCTTTTTTACCTCTATGGTTTTGGTTCACATTGTGTCCATTAATTCCACCCAAACGATTGTTGCCCCAATGGCTTTGTTTTTCTCCAGTTTTTTAATTAATCGAGTCATGATTTTTTCCAAGTGTTGTTACCCATTGTCTATACCTTCTAGGATCAGCATGGAATTGTCTTCATTATTTATATCCCTTGTTTCTCCTTTTGGCTGGTTTTATTATTCTACTTCTTCTTCTTAGTTAGATATGTTTTCTACCCCTCGCTACCTTCTAATTTTATAAGTGATATATTTTATGTATCCTTACCTCATGAAACCACAAAACCCCTCAGGATGGAAGGACTGAGGCTCTGATACCACTGAAATAGCCCCACTATTTTGTTTATCTTTCTTAGTTTCCCTACATAGATATTTATTCAAATATTTTATATACAATCATTTTATACATCAATAAAGTGACAATGAACAACAATTATACTACACTATGATAACAACAACAAACACCACCAATATGATCCAATTTATTACTAACTCAAATTGAATGAATACAACAATAGTTAGGCTTACTAGATTGATATAAACTTTATAGATCCTACTTCATGAACATCAATGTTACAAATATGATATATTTAGAATAGGTGATTATTGTATGTTGTTCTTGTGTTGAATCACCCCCTCTCAATATGCCTATAGTTATATAATTATCCTCTATAGGCCTACACAATTATCCACTAAGGAAATGTGCCCTTTATAGCAAGAAAATCACCCCCACTAAAAGGTATGGCCTGCTCCCAAGTGAAATCAACCTCTATGTGAACAAGTAACCCCTTCCTAAAGAATTATGTCTTTCCACACAAAGAAACGATTCAACCAAGAACAAACTCCACCCAAATATAAATGTCATCCTGTAAACATTGAGTATTCATCCCTAGAAAATAGATTTGACCCAAAATGGAAATATAAAGACCAGAACTCAACCTCTTTATCCAAGGAACACTCCCAACAAGAAGTAAATTAGCCCCTTCAACCAAAAATTGACCCAATAGAGAGGAACTAAACCCCAAATGAGACGATGGGACCCAAAAATGGGAAAAATCAATCTCCTCAAACCAAACATCCTATGAAAACAAGAAGTATGTTACCATGAGATAAAAATCAGCCACAGATAGAGAAACTTATACACCAAAAGATAAACTCCACTACCAATTAAGCACAATGAAAATATCTAAGTGATATTCTTTCTATGACCACCTAGGGTGTGTTGGTTTGTTATATTATTATATTATTTGCAATGAATGGTGAGTCAATATGGATCAACTAGAAGCAAAAGTCGAAGGTTGAGGTGGATGAATTGGATATATTTGAATTCGAAGTAATCGAAAACAAGTTGAATAGGTAAACCGAAAAGAGTCTGAAAGGGAATCATGTGGAAACCAACTAAAGAACGAATGAAGGTCAACCAATTGTCAACAAGTAATCTGACTTGGTAGTTGACTGTAACAGAATCTTGAGATTCACGGTATTTGTAACCAATGATATGCGTGGATATATAATCATTTTTGGGGACCTTTATTTAGGGTTTTTACTACTATAAATCCTATAAATAAGGAGTGTTATAATGTTGTAAAATCTCATGTTTAGATAAAAAACTTTAGAGGTTGTTGGTCATACATGTGTAAGCATAATTGGCTATAGGGTTGTCCTTACAACGTAAATCAAGAAGGTATGATGTTGAATGTGTATTAGGTGTTGACCAAGGTCAGGCATGTAAAACTTTATTACAAATGAATAATGCAAAAATAGAGAAATATTCTCAAGGAATGTTTTTCCTCTCGTTTTGGTTTCCAGGGTAAAATATCTTTGTATTATGTGTTTGCTTTGTCATTTGATTTATAGCTTAAATATGGTTTCCTCTCTTTTGTTCATTTTAGCGTGGAAGTGTTTTATTTCCTAACATATGGTATTGGATCTTAGTTTAACAACCTTGGATCTGAGCTAAACCCTAGGTTCAATAAGATTCTTAAGTCATAAATCTTAAAAATTATGCTTAAAGAATGACAAGTAGCTCGAGAATAGAGAACAAAAAATTAGATGGCTAAACTTTTGATCTTTGGAAGATTAAAATTGAAGACATAATTTTAGATCAATAAAGTCGGGCATAGTTTATATAGGTACTATTCTGGAAGGTGTGTCTAAGGAATAATGGAAGAAAGTTGAGACAACGGAAAGGAGCACAATTCGACTTTGTCTTGTAGATTTGGTGTGGTTGAATGTCTTAGGCAAGGATTCAAATAAGAAATTGTGGGACATGTTTGGAAGATTGTACCAATCAAAATCCCTGGTAAATAAGTTGTTCCTTAGAAAGAAACTGTATCTTATGAGGATGAGTGAATATAGTTTGGTAACTGACCATTTAAATGCATTTAATACCATAATAATCTAGTTATATTTTGTGGATATTAAACTCATAGAGGAGGAGAAATGTGTTAGTCTATTATGTTTTTTTTGAGACTCCTGGGATAAGTTAGTCATGGCCATAGGGATTAATTCAACCACATTAGTTCTATAATATGTTGTTTCATATCTACTCTCACAAGAAATGAGAAGGAAAAACATGGAAGGAT
>SNQJ01S0188087.1:0-11238 GCA_010110895.2 Picea sitchensis | reverse complement strand
GAAGACAACCAGAATAACCATGATTCATATATAGTATGAGATGCAGGGGGATTAATCCCCATATTTAAAATTGAGCGGTGGTTGGTGTAGTACATTAGTTGGGTCATGGAGACATGACTACAACAAAAGATAGAGTTACCTCCATGAAAGAAGAAGAGCTACATTCAGTATCAGTTATCGAGCCACTCTTAGGTTTAAATGAAGTTGTTTCCATGATGGAGTAGAGGAGTTACTCTCTGATTTCAGTAGTCACAGTGAGAATGTAGAAACCAGTCTCAGATTTAGAGCAGTTGCAAGTGCAGAGTCTCAGTTCCAGAAGGAACNGATTGAGTTGCAAGTGAGCAAGTGTACCATATTGTTATAATGTAATGTGAAAAATTTGTTTGAAGTTGAAGATATAAAGACTCAGGTCTGCAGGTTGAATAAGGATTTGTACAGGTTGAAGCAATCTTCTAGATCTTGATATGGAAGAATTGACAGTTTCCTAACGATCTTGTGCTTTACCGAGAGTAAAGATGATTCTAACATTTACCTCAAGGTCATGAATGATGATCCGGTGATGTTGCTACTATATGTAGATGAAGTGTTCTTGACAAGATGAAGAAAATGTCATCACAGATTATAGAAGAAGCTCGCTACATAGTTTGATGAAATACCTAATGCATTATTACTTAGATCTCGAAGTTCGGCAGACCCCAAAGAAGATCTTCCTTAACCAAGGAAAGTATGCAGTTGAAATACTAAACAAGTTTGATATGTTGGAGTGTAAATCCATGACCACACCCATGGAAACAAAGTTTAAGCTCCTGGTTGATACTTCATCGGAGTTGGACGTTGATGCTACTCTGTACAAATAGATTATTGGTTCATTGATGTATTTGATGAATACCAAACCAGATATATGTTTTGTTGTGAACACCTTAGAATCAGTATCAGATAGAGCCCAGAAATGTTCACCTTGTAGCTGCAAAACATGTGATGAGATACCTTAAGGGTACGTTGGATTTTGGTCTCTATTATAATGGAGATCAAGACTTCAGGCTGAGTGGATATACCGATTCAGATTGGGATGGAAGTGTCTCTGACAGAAAGAGAACCTAGGGATGTTTTTTTAGTCTGGGGTCAGCCATGATCTCATGGTAGAGTAGGAAGAAATCAATTATTTCTCTCAGCATGGCATAAACGGAATATATTGCAGCATGTTCCGCCAGTGGTGAAGCCATATGGTTTCGGATTTTGTTGACAGATCTATTTGATCTGGAGATGGAAGCCACCGTGATCCTATGTGATAACCATAGTTGTATAAAGATGATGTGATCCATGATTAGTCGAAGCACATAGAGATCCAGTATCACTTCATTCGTTATATGGTGCAGAGAGGAGCCATAAATCTCCATTATGTTGGCATGGATGAACAGGTTTTCGATGTGTTGACCAAGCCTCTATCTCGTGTAAATTTTAAATCACTTTCGAGACAATCTTGGTGTAGTTCGAAAGGACCTCCCTCAAAAGGGGGAGTAGTGTTGATGCCAACCTAATGCTGAATATTTCCAACTTTGTGATGATGTTGTTGTGATGCCATCCTAGTGCTGAAGATTTCCAACTTCGTGTTGATGTTGTTGTAATGCCAATCTAGTGCTAAATATTTCCATATTTGTGTTGATGTTGTTGAGATGCCAGTCTTGTGCTAAATATTTCCAGCTTCATGCTGATGTTGTTGAGATGTCAGCCTCGTGCTAAAGATTTCCATCTTCGTGTTGATGTTGTTGAGGTGTGAGCCTCGTGCTGAATATTTCCAGCTTCGTGTTGATGTTGTTGAGATTCCAACCTCATGCTGAACATTTCCATATTCGTGTTGATGTTGTTGAGATGCCAGCCTCATGCTGAAGATTTCCAGCTTCATGATGATGTTGATGAGATTCCATCTTCGTGCTAAATATTTCCATCTTAGTGTTGATGATGATGAGATGCTAGCTTCATGCTGAAGATTTCCAGCTTAGTGTTGATGTTAATGATGCTCCAACCTTTGTGCTGTGATGTTGATGTTGTATCAGCCTCGTGTTTTTATTGATGATGATGATGTATTAGTTTTATACTAATCTATGTTGATGCAGATGATGATGATGCCATTCCAGCTCCTTGTTGTGGATGATGATATTGATGATGAGAAAAACTTTCGATGATTTATAGATATGCAAGTCAGTGTTCCAGATGTTGTTTCCCTCTCTCTCTCCTGATGATGTTGTAGAACACCCTTCTTGTTAAGGGGGAGTGTTGAAATATTGTAACTGAAAAGAGTATTATATTTATTATTGAGTCATTATTCATTAGATCAATCCCCTTTTGTGGATTGATCATGTTGGGCATTGTAATTGACCAAATCCCCTTTTGCGGATTGGTCAAATCCTAATTGTATTATGCAAATTAAGAAGTCAGCCCCCAGGCCTAATTAAAGTGGTTTTAACCACTAAGAAGATAATTTGGCCCTACCCAGTCAAGAGACACCTTTCCAGCACCTATCAACCAGTATAAATAAAGGAATCCAGTGCCTCATTATCTCACTCAGTCATTTGATCATCTAGTGTGCAAGTTTGGAAGCTAGAGTTGGGATAAGAAGGAAGAGAGAGGTGCATTGCTCAGTGTTGGATATTCTCTAGTGTTTTGGTTTATTGTCTTGGCATTGTATTGTTTATCTATATTAAGGAATTTTTTGTTGGGTTTTCTCCCCCATGAAGGTTTCCCAAGATAATTGTTATGTATCTTGTGATTTTGTTTCTCTCAATCATCCTACCTATGCTATGGTTATATAGTAAATTGAAAAGAAACCTAATAATATCTCAAAAACTTAACAAGCAGCTATGTGGAATAGAGAAAAATACTTCCAACTGAAGTATGAAGACATGAATATGATGCTTGGAAATAAGAGCACCAGAAGGATAACAAGCTTCAACAACAAAGGCATGGATCTTTTTGAACAATTTTGAATGTATATTGTATATAATGCACTGAGGATGGTGCACAAATAAGGGGGATGGGAATGTAATAACCCCAAGATGGACCCCAATTGTAAATGTACATATGTTTTATAGGCTAGTGAGCCAAGATATTATAGGCCAGAGTGCATATGTGATTATTAGGCCGAAGATCATATATGATAAAAAGCTAGCGATATTATCATTGTAATATGTAATCACTCATATTATTAATAAAATATATCACTACTATAGACCAAGTTAGACGAAAGAGTATGGGGGGCTAGGACTCCATGAGAGGGAAAGGGGGATAAGGGATTAAGGAAGAGGAGCTAAGTCAAGGGGGCTTAAGCCAAGGAATAAAATAATATTATTCCTAAAGTCCTAAGTCTTATTAAATTATGTTATCCTAAGTTCCCAAGGGAAGGGAACAAATTACAAGTGAGGAACAATTTAGTTCCTTGTGTGCCAAGTGTCAAGTTAGGCACGTGCATATATAATATTGATAATTAGTGTAATTCTCATTCATTCTTGTCATTCATTCTATCTTGTGTACCATGGTTGAAGAGTGGATATATGGAGCTTGGGCAACATTGTAAATCCTTGGTGGTTTGGGTTTGAAGAGGCAGGTTATCAGGTATGTGAGCTTTGGGTTGAAGAAGCAGGTTGTTAGGCATGTGAGCATTGCGTTGAAGAGGCAAGTTGTTAGTCATGTGAGCAGCATTGTGTTCCAAGTACCATAGCACTCGGACACTTCCTAGCTAACATTTCATTGAAGCCCTAGAACGGAAGTGGGACAGTTGAAGGACTATTGACCAAAGAAGGGGTACACTTCCTGGGGTGGGACAGGTTGAGAGGAATGAGAAGTTGTTAGGTGGAACCATTGCTAGATTTAATTCCATTGGCCATTCATTCTTTAGTTGAGTGTTTTTTGACATTAGTGAGACTGGTGAGAGAACCTTTGGCCTGGTGGAGCCATAGCCCCAGCTTGGGGGTGACCTACTGCTAATATTTTATGAGCAGTATGGTCTATGGATGGGAGGAATGTCTGAGGTCTGTATCCAGTCAATGTTTTATAAAATATAAGTGTCTTTCTGTGTTCTTATTTATTATTGTTTGTTTATTTGATTTAAATTTGTTATGGGTTTTTCCGGTATAATTATGCATGTATATACTTGTTGTTAGTCTGCATAATTATGCTCATATACAGAGCATTTTTTATTAATTAAATGGTATCAGAGAGTTAGAATTTTGTGGGTCATGGCCTAGCTTAGGGCTAGGGATTCTACAACTCTGGCCTATGAGGTGTCTAAGGCATCATCCAATTCATATATAGACATTAAATTTTCCCCTGCAAATGTATTTAAAGCAAAAGAAATTTGTATAGCATTGCCTTTTAGGTTTGGGTTTACTCTCCATTCAATAGACCTTTTGGAAGATCCATGGTTGAGAGTTTTCTCTCCCCCTCTTCCTTTTAGTCGATCTTTTCTCAATCTCTTTGGTCTTGTTGTTGTAGTATTATTCACCCACTGCTACTATAGCTTGGTCTAATTCTAGCACTTGTGAGGAAAAAGAAAAATTGTTTGGTATTTCCATCAGGGGGGTACACTCTTTAGCAGATATGTTATTTATACCCACACTTGGGCTTGCTAGACTATTTTTGGCTTCATCTAATTTCTTTTTTTTTTCTCTTTCTGATTCTTCATTATCCTTCTTCTTAGTCTTGGCCTCAACAACCTTTTGTTTTTTTTCTTCTTCTTCCTTTTTCCTTTTCTCTACTTCTATAGCCAACCTTTGTTTCTCCTCTTCATGTTTTTCTTTCTTATTTTTATCTACATCTTATAGTTCCTTTGCCTCTCTTTCAACCTTTCTATTCTTCTCTTCAACAATTTTATTCAATGCTTCATCTCTCTTCTTCTTTTTGTCCAATTTGGGTTTCTTCTTGTCTTCATCTTTATTTTTTCCTTTAACTTCGTATTGACCCTTTTTCTTCTCCTTTTCTATTTCTATTTGTTTTATTTGGTATTATTATTCTGCTTCTAAGGATTTCCGGTATCTTTCCTCTACTTTTCTCTTTTGTGCTTCCCCCTTTGCTTCTAGTTTTTCTTTTTCCTTCTCTAGAAGCAATAGGAATTGTTCCTTGGTTGTCTTCCTTTTTTCTTCTCCTTCCCTTAGAAGCTTCTCTTTAGTTGGCTCATCTGGAAACCTGTGTATTACTTCTTCAAAGAATGAAACCCCTTTGAATATTTCCTTTGCATAGTTCACTTCATGAAGTATAGGATGATTTATTCCAATAGCTTCAATATGATTAATTACCATATCTTTTGAGTCATTCCCTTTAGGTTCCCTTGTACATAGGCATATCTCTTGTAGGACTTCAGCTTCCTTTCGTGCATGAGAACCATTGGATAATGCATATCTTCCTATGTTCAAATGGAATGTTGGCCATAGTTTCTTATTACTAGCTGAGAGTAACAAGGTTATCGTTGTTCCTATTGTCTCGTGAGGGACTTCTAGGGGTAGCAACCTATCAGAAATATACTTGGCTAGAATATGTGGAGACTTGAAACTCCCATATACCCTAACATAAGTATAATACTTTCTCATAAACCAATCCCCAATATTACTCAAGGTTGCTAGGGTTTCATGTGATATTATATATGGTGGATACCCAAAACTTATAGTGTATAGGGGATCTAGAAAATAGTCATGGATGTCGTATATGTACCTTTTATAATTTACATCACATAAATCTGAACAGTAGACATGTACAGGTGGTTGGTTTGGGTCTCAATTCCATCTGAAAGTAGGAAAGTGAACAGAAGAGCATATTGAATCTATGAGGTATGTAGACATGAAGAAGATAGGCTTTTTCATACCTGGATCTTCTTGAATCTTCTGGAAAATGTTAAATGCTAGTATATTGGCATAGTTGAATATTTTCCTAGACGTCACCATTGTGCATGCCATCAGAAACCATTCTATTTGAAACTTGGTACTTGTCTCCTCTCCATATAGTCAACATATCATAGTGCTCAACATTCTGTAGGGTTTCTTGATTTGTTGCGCAAGGATCATTCATTCTTCTTTCTTGACCCACCTTGTCTCATCATACCACCAATCCTCCATCAGTTCTTTAAAATCTTCGTTATATTCTCTGAACCTTTTTCAAAACGGTTCATTTGGGGAGACTGTAGGTTCCAAGAGATGATATCGCATTCTTATGTCCTCTGGCTTCAAAGATGCTATCAAAATCTTTGACTTGCTTATTATGGTAGTTATACCTTTTTTGAGGTGTGTAAGACACCATCTAGCAACGTCATTATATGGGATCAACATCGGACGAGCAACTATGAGATGAATACAATTTTTTTTGATATTCTGATAGGCTTCCAAGTCTTCATCCTAGGGAGAGAAGTTTCCAATGTTGAAAATCATGTAAATCTCATCATACCAGAGACAGTGATCCATCCCATTGAATAAATTGGTTTTTTTTGTCAGGATATCATTTTAACTCACGATGGGTGTTGATACATTCACCATGGTATTTTTCTCTCTCCTAGTTTGCAGTCGTGACATGATGTTTCTTATGCGTTTTGCAATAGAAGAAACTTACATAAATTTACCATACTAATACAACAGTATAAATAATTAGAACTAATTCATATACACACATGTCGTTCTGGAATTATGTACACGCCTGGGATTAACTTGAAGTTATAGTACGCACAACACAATTTTCACAAACATACAAAAGATGAATAATGTATTATTTAGGGTTAAAATTATTTTATGCATTCATAATTGATCCAAAAATCCTTATATACCTCTTATTCCTTTAAAATATACATGTTATTAACTAACCTAATTCAGAATAATTATTGATCATATTGAGGTGATTTGCAGAAAAAATGATGATGTGCTTCTTATCCAAAATCTCATAAAATGATGATTAATTTGAAGAAATATGAGATAACACGGTAGAAAATAAAAGAACTCGAGTTATACAATATTGATGACATATTTTACTTCACTTTCAGGTTCCCTTCAAACAGTGAGACTGCTTCTCATAATCTCAAAATGTCAAAATACATTACATTATGGACTTACAAAGCCAATTTTGAATTCACTCTCTAATTCCATTGCTCAAAATCATATACAGAGTTTACCATTGAATTCCTTGTGAAATTCTGAGAATAATGAGTATAAAGTCGACAATATTCCGAATTGACTCAATTTACCCTCTTTATACGCCAAATGATGCGCTATGGTGCTCATTAATGGAAATATGGAATAAGACTTTTAAAAATGACCTCTTAGCACAAAAATAAAATCTCCATTAAACATCTCTCGAAAAAACGAGAAAAATGAGTATAAAATTGCCTATGTGTAGTTAATGTACCTCATGGCATGCATATCAAAACAATACCAAACTTAGCTCCTTTATCTGCACGCAAATGAAAGCATACATACATCCTCGGAATACATCCCATCATTGGTATGTGTGTTGTCTCGGGATGTGTGCATACCTCGGTCCATGCACCCATAAATATGCCACAGCTAAAACTTCTCCTCTGAAACTTAAGGCACACAACAAATATTTGTTAGGCGGTTTTCATAACCAACCCGCACGCTTAGTGTAATTGGTTAAGTTGTTGGCACATTATATAGTGGTTCACGGGGTCAAAACCCACCGACCACATTATATATATATATAGAGAGAGAGAGAGAGAGAGAGAGAGAGAGAGAGACTGTGTGTGTGTGTTTTGTTATATATTGGTAGACCTAGGCTCCAAAAAAAAATTAAATAACCTCATCCATAATTGGCTAATGGGAGGTTGCACATGGCAGCCTCTCATTGGCTTATCATTTCCACGTGTCAAATGACAATTGGTGCCAAGTGTACCATACAGATTACCAAGTCACTTGCCTGGTTGGATGTACGGTGTGCCATGAGGCATTCCCTAGTGTGGCCATGTAAGCATCGTAGGGTCATACAGTCGTGTCATATATCTCCCTTGCAGTGGTGACACGTGTCACCTTTGACCATGTTGACTTTGACTTTTTTCCCTGATTTAACCCAAACTTTGACCATCCATAACTTTTGCATACAAGCTCCATTTGAGGTGATTTTTGCATCGTTGGAAAGCTATCGTCAAGATCTATGCATTGATGGAATTTTAGAGAGAAATTGGGATGGTCAAATTTTGAGTTTTTATGGATTCTCCTAGACCTCTATGAGCGTTCTAGATCCTTCTAGACCTCTATGAGCATTCCTAAATCCTCCTAAATCATACCTTCTCACTAAAGAAATTTTGGTCCTCCAAAAGTATGAATATTTCAATAACTTAGTGATGATAACTCTTATTCACTCTTCCATCTTGCCAAATATTCTAGGACTTAGTCTTCATCTTGGATCTTAGATATTACATCAGAGTACTTATGTCTGCTTTTGAAATATGTCTCTTACTCTAGCCTATGGAATTGACGTTAATATAGACATATCTATGGTTCTTACTCATACATTCCCTATAACAAAAATAGCCTCACTGAATCTCTGCAATATCTGAATCTAAATCTTGTATTTCAACATCCACTCCCATCTCCTTCTTTACTAAAGATAGTCTATCTCAGCCAATATGAAACCAAGTCGAATGTTGATCTACACATTTCCCTTTTGGACTTTCTATTCTTGTATTGTGGATGTATATGTAGGAGTCTCTAAATGAATTCTCAATCCATTGTCTTTCTCCTGCCTTGAAAACAATCCCATATGTATTGTAACCATTTGTACTGAATTGTTTTTTCTCAAGGTATGCATCTACATGAACATGACATAATATATTTAAGAAGCTTATAGAATGCATCCTATTACAAAGAATATTATTTCTCCTTTACCAAATCTAAGAAGTTTTACATTACTTTGATGCTCTTCCCGCTTTCAATCTACATGTTCCAATTTCTTGCATCATTTTGCTCCTTCTCCTTCAACACTTCAAAACAAGAATGTTGACTTAGACAATTCGATCCATATGAAGTCCTTTAGCTGATAACAAGAAAATACAATTGTCTACATTGTTGATAAAAGGCTCGTAAATCTTTATAAGATCCCTCTCACTCCTATAACAAAGCGGCTATATAGAAACCATTTACAAGATTCCTCTCACTTCAAAAAATATGTAAAGTGACTGTATAGAAATCCTTTACAATACTCCTCTAACTCTTAACAACATATAAGGTGTCCATATAGAAATTCTTTTAAAAAATTCCTCTCACTCTTAACAACATATAAGGTGGCTATATAGAAATTTTATAGAATTCCTCTCACTCTTATAATCTACAATGAGTGGCTTACAAGCCTTCTAATACAAAATTAGAAATAGACTTAAGAGGTATCTATGTGTGGATATTATCTTGCATTTACAAATATACCTATTTACAATGAAATATCTTATGACGGATGGCTTATTCATGGACTTGTCCTCCCCTTAGTACTGGAAGGAGTATCACAACTTCTTATCTCTGACAATGCCTTCAATGTTGATGTTGAATCTGACATTGAATCTGATGTTGAATCTAATTATGAATCCAAGAAACCATTATACCATATTATAGGTCTTTCAAGTAACTTGTATAACCTATCCTTGTGAACACCAAGCACAATTGTTATGTCTTGAGCAACTTCCCTTGAATACACAAGTACATGTCCATTCTAAATTGTGATTGCATATCCTTCATCTTCAAAAGCCACAACTGAGAGTAGGTTTACATTCAAATCTTAAACATATAGCATATTCTCTATTCCCAGAAATCCCCCCAACTCGAGTTGGAATCTTACATATACATACCCTCCTATTGCTTGTCTGGTGTTAGTTCCAGATCCTACATAGCAATATTTATCGGTGTCTGATAAATTCAGGAATATTGATCTCATCCCAGTCATGTGTCGAGATGAGACACTGTCCACGAAAAATTCCTTGATGTCTTCATATATCACTCTCTCATGACCAACCATTGGGAAGTATTATTTCTCAAGCCTTTTAGCAAGACTATTAGCTTCATTTGGGGCTACTGCTTGTCTTATTGCAAGTTCCTTTACATATTTTCAGTTCTGCTTCGGACATAAGTGTGGATAAAGTGTCCAACACTTCTCGATCTGATGTCCACTCTTACAATAATAAGAGCATAGTGTCTTGTTCCCATCTTCGAACCACGATCCCTTCTTGTGATTCCCCCTTTTCCTTTGTTTTGATAAATGACCTTTACCTTTAGCCTTTTTCTTGGATGGATTTTCTTGCATGGAATGTCTTTTTTGACATTTCTTCATGTCATGGTTACTAGCTCCACATGAATCATGTGGATACATAGACCATTTACCAATAAGAAACATCTTCACTCCCTCTTGACAATGCACATATTTCTCTGGAGATGTCTTACACATGTTACATTTTCTGGACTGGAAAGTAAGACTAATTGCTTATGAAGGACCTATTTATCTAAATTTATCCTTGCTTCAGTTGTCCTTGATCATTCTCCATATTGATGGGAAAAAGAATAATATGAAGAATCGTTCTTCTCCATCATGCCTTTTGAAAGAGATAACCCCTTTTGCATCAGAGACTTTACATTATTGACTAGCCAATCTTCATTATTGACTAGCCAATCTTCATGGATTGATGCTAATGGTGCCAATACCCAATCCTTGTTCTGCAACTTTCTTTCCAACTCATGAAAAATACCTCTATGGAATTCATCAAGACATATCAATCGATCTTGCAACTTAAGATCTCTTCCTCAAGAGTTTGTAGTTGCATCTTAAATCAAGAAGTCTCCTTCTGAATTTGTCGGTTAATTTTCTTCTGTAGCCTTAACTTCATGAGGGGTTTACTCATTTTTTCCTCTCAACAAGAGTCTTCAAAATATTCACCAACTTAAATCTTGGACCTCGTCACATTAGCAGCTTGAAAATACACGTCAAAATTAGCTCTGATACCACTTGATCCAAAAATCATTAGATACCACTTATTCCTTTAAAATATACATGTTAGCATCTAACCTGATTCATAATAATTATTTATCGTATTGAGGTGATTTGCAGAAAAAATGATGATGTGCTTCTTATCCAAAATCTCATAAAATAATGATTAATTTGAAGAATTATGAGACAACACAGCAGAAAATAAAAGAACTCAAGTTATACAATATTGATGGCATATTTTACTTCATTTTCAAGTTCCCTTCAAATAGTGAGATTGCTTCTCATAAT
>SNQJ01S0188086.1:0-18385 GCA_010110895.2 Picea sitchensis | reverse complement strand
AATCGTTCGGTCCCAAAAGAAAACCGCAGTTACCACGACCATTGTTTATTTTGCAAACACACAATGTGACATGAGCAACGTCAAGCATTTTCACCAATTCTAGCTAAACATTCAAATAATCATCAGTGAAAATACCAGTGACTGTGTATCTACCAAACAACTCGTCACTGTCCTAAAAAATCAACAACCTAACAAGCTATGGAAATTACGCATCCCCACGCATCCCATAGAATTGGGGCAGAGGCCCTTTACATTAACAATATTGAGCTATCAACATAAGGAGAGTAACTCTGTGCTTTGAAAGTGCAACTGGTAATGTAGGGTTTACCACTATTATAACCGAGCCAGTGACTATATACCAACCAACACTACTGTCATACGACCAACTGGGCGAGCCTATTCTCAAAATAGTCAACAATTATACAACCATCCAGCAAAAACCGAGTCGTAAAACAACAGGCCATGCTGGTCTTCTTGAACAATTTCCAAACTAGAGGGCCAAGGTTGTTCCGTAGTCAATATGGGGAGAGCAGAGCCACTCTTTGTAATGGAAAAAACTCCAAGGCCATGGTGCATACAAGATGAACCATGAGTCATTTGTGGTCGGGCACAAATCCATGACAAGGGCCATAACTGAAAGGTAGGCTCTAGTTTGGCCTGGCAAAGGTTCTTTAATGCACGCAGGGTATAACCCTCATGCTCTTCGATCAACAATCACAGTACAGAGTTGAATATAGGGCCGAGTAAGAACAGGAAAAACTCGCTTCGTGACCCTTAGTCGTGAAAACCACCAATGTTGGAGTGAACAAAACACAGTGGTGCAGGATGCCCTTAACCATTAAACCCAAAAGACAAAGACTAGATTTAACGACAATGTGTACCCGAGACAAAACAAAAACCCTCCACTTAAACCAACAATAATAACAGAGATATATCACCCATGATGATTAATAATCTTTACGAATTCAATATCATTGCAGGAGGAACCATCCAACAATAACCAAATTTCACACAGTTGTAACACTCAGGAAAACACAACCCAATACAACTAAGCTATTAATCATTTCATAACCAGAGCAGAGTCATGAATGGCCAAAAAAAAACATACCTATGATCGAATTCATTAAAACGAGATTTGGCCAAGCGGTTCCTTCCTGCTAAGAATCAAAGCATAACCACAACAACAAGACCAAACAATAGCTCAACTAGGGTGGCGGCTAATGAGAGGAGTAAAGGTGACGTGCAGTAAATGCACGTCGCCTCCACCCTCAATTCATTAACTCAATAGTACATGCCAACGAGCCCTCCATTAACACCATCAATCAACCCATGCATCGAGACCATCACCACATTAAAAACCAATAGACCATACCACCTTTCTAACTTATGCCATAGCATAATCCAAGTTCCATATAACAATTTGCATAACCATTAGCACTATGACCTTGCCAAATGCGCCACCAACATTCCATGCCATATGTGTATTAAACATATAACTCAATAAAATTGTATAATCATCACTTTGTTATCTAGGATCTAACCATAATCGCTAATACTTTTATGCATGTAGTATAGTATATGGGGTAGTTAAAATCCCATCCCTTTGCATTGTTTCTTATTCCTTCCCAATTGTTTGCATGTGGTATTTGTAGAATTAGGTCCATTTTCTTTGCATTTGTTATAGCATTCTGCCTCTCTCAAATTTGACCTTCATGTAATTTCACTCACATGTTTTTTGTGCAGGTGCGATAAGAAAAGATAACAATGACATTTAATGAATAGCATAGGTTGTAGTAACATAAGGAATCAACACTTTATAATCTCAAACCATAACCAATGACAACAAGATCTCAATAAACATGTAATTCATGTCGCACATCATCACAACATCAAAAAAATGAACATATCTGATCTCTTATGGTTCGAGGGGGTCCCACCTACTAGTATTATTTAGTTTTTATAATAATAGGCTTTAGCAACACTTTGTGGGAAAAACTTCGCTGACGTTTTCAATCGTCAGCACCCTTTACATAACAATTAGGGTTACAGGCAGGTCTGACTCTTGAACAATATATAGCAAAGGATATGATACACCCACTAGTGCTCATCCACTAGGGGCACATCCATAGGTATGTCATATCTCTGGTTCACTGCATTACACAGAAGAACCAGATCTTCACACATTCACATGTGCTCATCCACTGGCGCGTCCACTCTACATCTCTTCTTTCCCACTACCTCACACAAGAGAATCATCTGGAGTCTTCTCGACAACTCTACTTCTCAGAGGAGGCTAATACATCATCTTCATTTATGTTCACACGATGATGCACCCAACACTTTGGCATTTCACACATTCACCTTGTGCTTAGCCACAGGCACGTCTAACTCAACAGATCTCCTTTCCCGCTGGATAATCATTTGGATTTCTTCTCAACTCTTTGAATGGAGGAGGTCATCTCTACGTTCCTAGATCTGTCTCAAGAAGGAACCACGTACTCTTCTTAGGGGCTTTCTCTCAGGTTTTTAAGCAAAGAGAAAGACTCACATAGCTGCAATGATCCACATCTCACAGGTTTGTAAGCTAGAGAATGTCTCACATAGTTGCAATCATCAACACTCCCTCTCAACTAGGGAGGAATTCTCCATCATGTCAAGTCTCACACGAATGTACTCTAAATTTTGTCTTGGCTGGATTCATCAATACTCCCTCTCAACTAGGAAGGCACTCTTCACCAAATTGGTTTGGTGAAGATGTCTGTAATTTTCTCATGTCCAGTAAGGTACTACATGTGTACGATTTTCTTATGCATGATATCTCTGATATAAGAATGTTTCATCTCATCGTGTTTTGATCCATTAGGAAACACTGGGTTCTCAAGGAGATTTATACACAGCTTTTGGTTATCATCATAGGGTCCATCTCATGATAAAGTAAATCTATCAGAAGTTCGTGAAGCCATACTGCTTCGCACACTCAATGGTACATACTCTGCTTCTGTGGTATTCAAGACCACAAAGATTTTGTTTCCTATTGTATCAAGAAACTATGGCAAACTCCATGTTAGAACATCAATTGGATGTGCTCTTCAGGTAGATTGTACTTTCTACTCAATCTGAATTGGCATATCCTGCAAACTCAAGTTCACACTGGAGGAATATCTCAGGACATATCAAAATGTGCCTCGTATATATCTTAATACATGTTTTGTTGTTGTCTAGTGAGTCTGTCTCGTTTGACTCATGAAATGACTAAGCACATTCACAGCATGGCATGAATCAAGTATGGTGTTAACCAGATACATCAGTGATCCAATCAGTTGTGGATCAATCTCGTTTGAATCATCATCAATATTATTCTTTAAATCCATCACCGTGGATTTTGCATTCTTTCATACTGAACTTCTTTAATATTTTCACTGTATATTTTCCTTGACTCAGGAAAATCTTATCAGTCCTCTGTCATACTTCTTGTCCCAAGAAGTAGTTCATCATACTCAGATTCTTCATCTCGAATTCAAAAGTCAAGGATTACTTGTATCCAACAATAATGCTTCCTGAATAAGTCATCAAAATTGGGCTCTCGTCACCAACATTGTAATGATATAGGTTTGGATCAGCAACACTCTTACTGAAATCCAAACTCATCAAGAATCTATCTATCTGATATAGTTTCCAACTCATGGATGGTAGTATGGATGGAAGTGTATTTCATTTACTAGATCAAGTGTCTCATCATAGAAAACTCCCTCTATTTGTGAGAAACCTCTGGCTATAGATCTCGTTTTGTATTTCTCGACACTTCCATCAGCTGCATGTTTGATCTTATAGATTCACTTGGAAGTTACCACGGATTTCCCTTATGGTCCCTGAATAATATCTTATACATCATTATTTAAGATATACTGGTATTATTCTATTATGGCATCTTTCCATACATATTCTCATGTTTCTTTTCTAATACAAGGAGGCTCAACATCAATGAAGTGGCTCATGACTGAAGGATAGCTTGAAAATCTCTTTTTCTTTCTCAGGATGTGCCTTGAGAGGCTTGTATGTTTCTCTGCCTCTTGCAAAGTGAGTTTAGGTAGCCCTTTTATTCCCTATTGCAATATCTATAAACATATCAACTGGAGCAACTGGATCAACTGGAATAATGTATGTCTCCCTCTGAACTGTTGCAGGGGGAGAAGGAATTGTCTCACTGTTAATCTCGATCTGAGATTCTCTGGATCTTTGAAAAGATATCTCTTCTTCAATGGAAACATCTTTTCTTGTCTCAATCTGTCTCTGACCAGGGATGTCGATCTAGAATGTCTTTGAAGATTCACTGTATCCTTTCTTTCTAAAGGATATAGCTTGGACTTATTCTCTTTGGATAAATGAAAATACATCGGGCACCCAAATATCTTGAAGTGTTCAATCTCAGGCTTCACTCCGGTGAAGGCTTCTTCAGGAGTTTATGTTTTTTCAAAGTCTGGTGAAGACTTGTTCTGAACATATATTGTGTCATGCATGCTTTTTCCCATAGAATCATAGAAATATTCTGATCATGTATTATTTCATTGGTTTCCCCAATGATGGTTCTATTCTTCCTCTTTCTCAAATAGTTTTGACTCCCTCTGAGTCAAGTGACTCCCTCTTAAGGATAAACATCTTCCTTTGTTCTTAACCTGTCTGGAACAAGAAGAAAAGAGGAACCAAAACAAGAATATCTCCTAAAGGATAATAATGAGTACATCTCTAGAATCAAAACAATTTAGGGATTGTTGTCACAGTTACAACCCCTACTTGTAATGTAGAAAAATTTAGAAATATAGATTATAAGAATGACAATTGCAACAATCAAACCTGGAGTCTCCACTTCCAATGTGGTGTTCCTCTGAATGCATTGAGATCCCTCTGGATCCATGACTTCAAAAAAGGTTCCTTCCTCCTGCAATTATTCTTATGACAATGATACAAATAATATATATACAAATGCATACCTGAGGGTGTTGATATGATTTCTCCAATGGAAGTGGCTGATCTGTCCCTCGGTATATTCATGAAGAAAGGTAGTCCTTGATGTCACCTTTTGTATTACCACAATAATCCTTTCCACAGTCTTGTATTCTAGGAACTTGAATTTGCTTGATCCATCAAGCTTATCTTCCACCATAGTTTTTAGATTCTTCTGACCCTTGTCAGCCAGGCTAGGAAACTTAATGGCTAGGCTAGGCTATCATTTTTAGGTTTTATTGGACTTATAGACTACTAACAATAAGCCTTTGAAATATGGGAGAACATTGGTGAGCTAAAGAGATCATGGAGTAGTTTGCAGAAGCCCTAATTCTGAAATTTGCAGTGTGAAACCTAGAAACCCTAGGGCCAAAGAGTCAAAATGCTAGAAAATGCAATCTGAAGCTTGTTGGAGGTCGTTGAAGGAGGTCATTACCTTTCATTATGCACTTTTTAGCCCCAACTTCCAAGTGACAAGTGTTGAAACTCCTCAAAGGGGTAGGTCGTACCCAATTTTCTGGAAACCTAGGAGGGTTGTATGGTTTACCAAAGAGAGAGGAGACTTGGTGAATGCTTGTGCAATGAGTTCTTTCAAGACCTCACATACGATTCCATGTTGATTTTTCAATAAGATAGGTTAATCATGAAGTTTATTCCATTTTTTATCATTTTACTTAAACCATAAAAATTTTTGTTGTAGCAACCAAGATCACAGAAGAAGCACCATGCACAAGAACACAAAGTATCACAGAGCCATGCCAACAAGGGAAGAAAACTCATTCAAATCCTTTGTTATATTCTTCAAGAGAAATGCCTTCACCACCAAGATAAAACCTGGCACACAAGAGGGAACACTCGAGCCCTCGAACTCTAGCACTTAGAGAGGGGTGCACTTTTCCCAAAGAAGTGTACTTTCTAAAATTTCCAAACTCACATGAAGATATATTTCCTCAATGGGAATTTGCCTTTTCTTATACTAACCTAAACCTGTCAGCAGGGAATTTACTCTGTTAACAACGGGGTCAAAACCTCCTTAGCTTATAATATAATAATAATAATTATTATTATTATTATTATTAACAATTAGTATCTTTTACATTTATTATTAATCACATTAAGAACAGGGCCGACATGTACCCTTTACACAAAAATTAGGGTTCTGAGGCAGAGTCACGGCCTTGAACAATATATAAATGGATATTACACACCCACTAGTACTCATCCACTAGGGGCACATCCCATGGGATGTCATATCTACAGTTCAATGCATTACAGTGAACAGGATCTTCCTGCGTTCACATGTGTAACAGGTCAGCCGTCCATCTCTGGAAATCATTTAACCCAGCGCCTCACATGGGAAGAATCCAGCCGAGTTCTTCACCGTCAACTTTTCTTCTTAGAGGAGGATAATAAATCATCTTCACTTATGTTCCTTGTTGATACTTAACACTTTGGGATTTCACCGCGTTCACAGTAACCGATACAAGCCGTCTAGCCTCAACCAGATAAACACTTTCCCCTTTGGATAATCATTTGGAGTTCTTCTCAATCTCTTCATGGAGTAGGTCATCTCGTTCCTAGATTTGTCTCGGTAGAACCATGCCCTTCTTAGGATTTCTCCTCGGGTTTGTAAGGCAGAGAGACTACCTCATTTTACAATGATCCATCTTCATAGGTTTTAAACTTGAAATGTCTCAGCATAGCACAATCATCATGATAATCACTTGGGAATTTGGTGATATCACATCCACGGCTCTATATATGTAATCTGATGTGAAAATAAAACAAGCAACATAATATACCAATGGAAATACAATTGCTCTGGCATGAAATGAAGATGGTATATACAATGAATGCAAATGCTACCTAACTCAGCTGCACTTACCTGTGGAGTCAAATCTTTGCCCCATGATGGGGTTTAAAGAGGCAATAACTTGTAAATGGAGCACCTTCTTCATCCAATAATGAACCAAATATTAGGCATCAGCAGTGCATTTTCTTCCAATTATGGGGTCCATTAAAATTGTGCATTTCCTTCTTCGACAGCTAGTAGCCTCCTTCTTTGTAATCCCAGAATCCGGTTGTGTCTCCCTCTTTAAATCCTTGGTTTGAACCCCGTTTGTTTCTTGCACAACCTAATTGGACATCTTAGGGAGGTGGGTGGGATTCTGTTGTGAAAAATTCTTGTTGGGATGGTTGGATCAGTATGTTATCTTCTTCATTCTTTAATAATTTAGCTGGCCCCAACTTCTTTGTCTTTATATTTGTTAAGGATTTGTTGGTAATCTTGTTTCTTATTAATTGTATCAGATAAAGTCTTCTTTTGTAGCAAAGGGCATGCCATCGGGATAAAATTCAGGAAGACTCTCTTCGATCGGATCATGAGTTTCGTCAGCTTCAATGTGATCACTAATTTTTTGCACATGGATTTTGGTCATTAGCACATTCAAGACATGACTTATTGTTCCATCATTCATAAGAACATTGATATATGTGAAATCCATCTCTAGGGTGCCTCTAGCATGTAACAAATTTCTGGACAACAACATTTACATGCAGGGCATCCACCACCCTATGATGTCCATACTGGATCCTCTCTGTGATGTCTTCCAAGGTACTTCCCGCATTCTCGAACACCCCATGAGTAGGTGCATGGCTCTGGACTCAAACCACATTCATGTAAAGGGATTTAACTGTGAATTTTAGGTAGTATTCCATGACCTTGAAAGACATCATGTTAGCACATGACCCTATGTACACCATATAGTTGTTAAGGAATTTTTGTTACCATTGATCATTAGAGTCATGAAGAAAGGTGGGTGTTTATCATACTGGACCCTAAAGTGAGAAACTTGTAGCATAATAGGAGGGTCCATTGGTATATCCGATCCTTTGAAAAAATTATCAAACTAATCTTTTTTTGACGGATGGTACCTTGATGGCTTCTCTCTCAAGGGATGGTCACATGCATCTTAGCTAATGCTTGTAAAGTCAAAATTGAAGTCCACCTTTTCGGTCTTACGAGGAGGATTCTTAGGAAGGAGGTTGTTCATGGGTGGAGGCCTTGTTTGTGATACCACAGGACCAGTAGAGAGAGATTGGTTCCATTTTCTTTTTTGTCTAGTATGCATTTGGAATTCTTGTTTCTTCAACTATTCTCTTGATTCTTGGTCAAGGTTATTTATCACCTCCATCCTAGCCTTCGTGGTTGCTTCTTTCATGCCTTCTTGATGTTCCTCGGGAGTAATATTAATACCAATTTCAAGATCCTCGATGGTATGGTCCATTATGTTTACTTGTCTTGTTCCTTTATTAAAGAGCCTCGCTCTAGTGTGACTCCTTCATTATGAACTGGGTTTCATCTACTATGTTTGCAGGCGATAAATTATTTGGAACCTCTTGATCATTCTTTAGTGCAACTTGGTTTATAGGCCCTTGTAAGGAACCATAAGGGATTGTTGTTGAGTCCTATCTAAGGACAGCCCAATCCTATTCATCATTAGCTCTTGGGTTTTACCATGCCATATACAATCAATTGCTGTAACTTATCCGAAAGCTAGCACTAATGTCTGAGGTAGGTTCAACATTTTGGACTATCTTAGGTTTAGTGTCCATTCTAACTCTTGGGGTTGAGAAAGGCTCGACTTTGGATGATGAAAGGTTGTCCTCGATCCTTATGGCTAACTATTGGAGTATTGGATTGCTTTGAGGGTTTATCTTTGAGGAGATATCCTATCTGACTTGTAAAGGATTTGGTATGAAGGAAAAGAAGGAAACTCTCAGAAGGATGATTACTCACAGGGATCTTTTGCAATAAGGTATCAAACCTAGTGTGGAATTCTCGCGGTTTCATTATCTTATGTTTCTAAAGGTTATTCATTATGCTCAATGACATGTTGGGGTCTTCTTGACACTCCATCATTTGGGAATATTTCTAACCTATCCATGGTTTCTTCACTAACCTCGGAGTGTTCATTGTGCCAGCCTATTTGCCATCATGGAGAATTATGAAAAAAATTTCATAAGCTAAATCTTGACATCATCAACGTGGGATGAAGAGTACGGAAAAACCCAAAATTTCTCATGTGATCTTGTTACTTGATTACATCATTTCCGATAAGGGCAACCATTTTCATGCCAAGGGAGACATTTACTTTGGGAAGTAGCTGGCATAGTTGTCCATGTCCTTAGTTTGAAAATCTGGAATTGTTGATATCAGTTGTTGCTTTGTATGCGGATTATGTTAACTAAGTGGTTTTTAGTTGAGCCCTTGCCCTTGGAGGCTTCTTTGAGCATTTCAATTTTAATTTTAAGTTATTTTGGTTTTATTGGATTAATCCCACTTGAAGTTGCACATCCTTTGGAGGCAACCTCATTGTTTGGTTTTGTGTTGTGTGCTTGTGTATGCCATTAAACATCCCTTAGAGTTCAGCATCTTGACAGGCACTCTATGTTTGTGTTTGTTGGCTTGATGTGTTGATGTGATATTTTCCTTTTAAAGCCATCTTTATTTCCTGTACAATCAAGTAATCAAGTTAGTGTTTGTTTCTTTTCTTGTCCATAGTTGTATCTTTGATGTATCTTTATATATTCTTAGATTTGTAGATAATTGTTCTCTCTTTTAGTTGTATCTAGCTCTAGCTCTAGTTTCATTCTTTGTAATCTTGTTGTAACTCTTTGTGAAGTCTAATCTCCTTTAACTTTAGTTGACTCCTTGTATAGGCACTATTCTTTAATTGTCTTAGGAAAAGGGTTTGCCTTTGCATTTGAATAGTTGCACTTTGCATTGTTTCCTCTCATATAGGCTATGAATTCCCCAAACCATTAACTAATTAAAACCAACTCCTAGAAGAATTAACTTCTTAACTTCACATAGTAACTAGGAGTCCCCTTAGCTACTAAGGAGTATACCTAGAAGAAAAGAGGTTCAAGTTGAAGTGACAGTGGGCTTTGAACCTAGGAATTTAATGCCTACAAGGACACACTAAATGAGTTGAACTTAGCTCACAGTTGCAAGTGGTAATATGGGATGACAACCAGTTGACAGTCGAGAGTTCTTGTGCTAGACATTGTGTTCAATGGAAGATTGCCTCCAAACAATGACTTTACTATAGGAGAGTTTCAGGAAGGCTTTGACCACAAAAGGATTGGGGAGGGTTTGTGTACCTCCCTATGGTTTCAATGGAGTAAGCTAGATAGTTTTCTTGAAACTATCAAAGGGATAAGAGAATCACCCTCCCGATTAGGTAAGCACGAGGTAAGCTTTGAAAAGTAAAAGGATATTGAGGAAAGGCTTACCAAAAAATTAATACGTCTTAAGGAGAACTGACTGGTGTTCCCGACAACGGCAGCCAAAATGTTATATGAAATTTGTACTTTGATCCAAAGGAAGGTTAATGGAAGGAAAATTAGCATGTGAGGAGTTATCCTATCATCACCTCAACATGATACCTTTTCTATTTAGGGTTGATGGCACAGTGGAGACGTCCCTGGTGACTTGGTGGTTTGAGAAGGCAAAGGTAAAAATGTCTATGAAAATGTCCCCTCTCACAAGTCCTGTGATCAAAAAAGTCCGGAGGTTTTAACCAATGAAGTAATAAAAAATTAAGATGTACCTGCAAAACAAAGCAACAAAGAAAATATATCTTTTGCAGAAGTACAACTTGTTGTTAGTGCTTCATAAAACCATGGACTTTATCAATAAAAGCAATAGTTGATATGAGCAAGAAAACAAAAAATTTTAGCAGCAATGTTTATAAGACAATAGATTCACAATAAGTTCCTTAAAATGGCTTCAAAAGGCTGACCAAGAATAATTTCTAATCAATTCCAAAATACTAGCATTTGTCAGAAGCTCATTAGGCAGATAGTAATCAACTTTCTCTATTTGCTTTTAGGTTCTTTTAGTGTTGCAATAGATGTTTTTAGCTTAGTTTTGTAAAAGCAACAAATAGTTTAGTAGATTAGACTATTCTGGGGTTAGGAGTAGTTAGTAGGCTAAGCTCAAGGTATAGGTTTTAATGGTTGTTTTTTATCAATCACTCAATAGCAAGGCTTAGATTAGTGCTTTTAAGAACAAATGGATTCTTCTAGGAAGCAACAAATCTTGAAGGGACAAATGATAATAAGAACTAAAGACAAGAGGGTCAATAATTGAAGTGTTGGTAACCCAAGGCTTCAAATACCAAACCTAGGAAGTATTTTTTTTTTTTTTTTTTTTTAAGTGAATGCTTTCACATAGGCCTAGTAGTTTTCTCCTTATTTAAACTCCAAGAAGATGAAGTAGATGACGACTTAAATGAAGCAAAATGTGTTAGGGTGTTGCAATGCTTAGGCCATGTCAGGCCACCTATTCAAATAGCCCAATTAAAATCCATGTACCATGAAGATATGCATCATCATATGCAAACAAGTCAAAGACTATTTGGTTCTCGAGGGATTTTTTTTTTGTACTACAACATAGTTTTTGTAAAATGGGAGTTTTCACACCTACATTGTGGGTTAATAATGTAATAGATGCATGGATCATAGTTAGGTCAGGTTATCTTAGGATTTTTTTCATTAGGAGAGTCCCTTTCACTGAGTTTTTTTTATCCTCTGGTTATTAATTGGGCTTTTCAATTGTATTAATTTCCCTTGAGTTTTATCCTCCACTAGCAATAAATCGTTCAAAGTAGTGAAAGGTGTTCTAATGAAGTCATTCTCTATAAATAATTGCTTAGGAATTACATGTAATGACCATGTAGATAGCACAAAAGTTTAAGATTATTTTAGTGAGTCTAGAGAGGTTTTTAATTAATTAAATACAAGGTTGGATTTTTTAATTAATTAATTACGATGAAAATTGTAAAAGCCCCAGGTCCAAGGATTTTTGATAGAGTTATTTGTACTCAAAAGAAATGAGAATGAGACCCCCTACCCTTGGACCAAGTTTCAGCCTCAGTCGAACAATTTTTTTCTAGGGTTTTGTCCACATAGGAATCTCAGTGAGATAAAAACAATTTTAATTGTTAAACCCCAAGACATGGGAAGAATGTCAATTTTGTAATTAATGGAAAATTGAGTTAAATTAATGATGGATAATGATGAGAGAAACCCTCCTAACACCCCAACCATTTCTTAACATTGCCCACCCTTTTACCCACCTATTAATTATTTCCCCTTGGGATTTGCACCCAGCTCCTTTTAAAAGTTTGAAAACTCATTTAAAGTGAGTCATAGGCCCCTCCTTGATGAGGTGCGCCCATCGTACACCTCACACATACCATTTAGGAGTGTTTTTGACACATTCCTCTTGGAAACTTGTGCTTTCTTTCTTGAATAAAGTAGAAACATCACATTAAAAAGTGGAAATTGCTTTGAAGGAAAGTGTGGGCCTCCCTCCTTGACCAATGCACTTCACTTGGGGTAACTCACCCTCTACTCTCATTTCTTGTCATTTCTCACTCAACCTAAAAGCTCTTGCCTTCTTTAGCTTGAGTTCTCCTTGGTTGGATTTTTTACATTTGTCAAAGATCCAAGAGAGTCTTAAGTCTCTTATTCTATTTAAGAAACCTCTGCCTCATTCATTCTTCACCATTCTTCACATTGTTATGCTATCAAATTCTCCATCTCCCTCTCTCTCTCACATTATCATCTTTGCTTTGGTTCACTTGTTCTTGAAGAACTTGTAGCAACAAAGTTGCTCCAACCCTATTCAATTAGATAATAAGAATTGCTTTGGAGAATGGGAGTATTGGTTGTGTCTACATGTTCCATATATTTGTGAGGTGATATTGCTCATTGCTTTCAATATTACTGTGATTATTAAGTAGCATTGTTTAAGTAAAACTTTGTTTGCTTAAAGTTGGAGTTTTAGTAAATTTATGATTGTTGGCCTATATACATTGTATTCATTTTATGTCTGCTTTGTTGTGTTATTGATTGCATGCAGTCCATTATTTACTTGATCTCACAGTTTATTTGAAGTTTGAAGGAGTTGCCTTGAAAAGGAGTTGTTAGGATAGGTTTAAACAGATCTACCCTCATCATCTACAAAAACTTCACAAATTGTTTCTATTCATCTTTCTCTTCTTATCATCTTCATATTTTGGGTGCTAACTTGCTTAAAGGTCAATAAACTCATATATATTTTTGGTTTTACATGCGGGAAACTTGTTGAAAAAGAAACAAAAATTTCCTATCATGTGAGTGTGTTGCAACACAAATAAACAAGCAATAACTTGTTGATTTTGCAGGTTCTCGCTAGGTTAAGGGTGCATGCTGCCCGATTTCAAGCACTACACACCTCCAAGTACCTCCTTTTCAAAGTAGTAACCGTTCTCTTCTTTCTCTTTCAATCCAAATCACTGTAAGCAAGCCCAAAGGGTGTACTTACATTAGAAGCATTCCTTTCATTTCAGTTTTTTTTTCCAAGTTTTAGTTAGTTTGTTTTTTTGTCTTTTTACTTCATTGTAGCTGGATTTAGTTGTGGATATCTACATGCATGCTTAAAGATAAAATCATCTAGAGTATATCTCACACCTAAATGCTAGCTTTTAGGCCGTGGAGGCATGGTTAGAATCTTTACTTTTCGTCAACTTATTGCATGCAAGTCATTTACTTTTCAGTATTTAATTCTTATACATGCATGCAAACTTAGACTTAAGGAGTAGATAATCTTTTTTCAAGTTATTTTAAGTTCTTAAACAATTTTTACATGCAACAATTTCACATCTAAGAACTTAACTCTCAATTTCAGTTTGGGTCCCCAAGGCCCTTTCAATTTAAAATTCATAGTAATAGTTTGGCACTCTTTGGGCAAGCTACAAGCACTCAAACGCATTTCAACACTTAGCTCGCTTAAGCTTAAAATTATTAGACTTAATAGGGGCTGCTTACCAGCAAATGTGCGTCATTTTAAAATGGAGTAGGGAAGCAGCGGAAGGGTGTGGGCCGAGGTCTCATGTCTGGCCCTTTCACGAGTACTCTGATCTTAAATTTGCACATTGGAGGCTAGGGTGGGCCTTGTTGCCTAAATTCTTGAGCACCCAAGAGTCACTTGGTAATTTGGGGAGGAAAGTATTGGGTTGACATCCAGATAGGACTAAAACAAATCTCACTTAACCACCTAATTAATCCTTGGTCTACAACTTTCGGGTAATTTATATTTACACTTGCAAGCATTACACCTTTCAATTACATTTACATGCAAGCATGTTATGCATTGTGGATTAATCTTCTAAGTGGTTATATCTTAATTATCTAAGTGGTTATATCTCTTATCTGGAACACTTTACATTTTCAAGCATTTCATGTAAGATAGCTAGAAAATTAGTGAAGTAGGGGCCTATAGTGATAATAGTGGAGGCCATTCAATGTATGAGTGGTTAGGTCCACTATATTATTAAATAAGGTCCACTATGGTAGTTGGAAATATAATAAATGGGTAATTAGATATAATAAATGTAAGAAGACTTCTTAGAAGGTTCTACTTCTAAAAGATTCTTCCTCTAAAAATGTTCTTAGGTGATAGTAGTATTATATAAAGGGTTTCAAACAATATAATGGGATATGAAGAGAAGTATTATTACATTTGAGTTGAAACTCATTAGGAGGATTCCCCCTCGAGAGACAAATTGAGCAGGGAAAGTTCCTTCCATAGAGATCCATTGTATGGTGTTGCCCTACCTCAAGTTTAGTAGAAAAGTAATAAGGTGTGGTTTCTTCTATCTTGTTTTGTTGATCTATTGTGGCATTCGGTATTGTGTATTTTGGGCGATATCTCAATAGAGGAGGATGCTTATGAAGAAGGCAAGTGAACATGAGAGGATCCCTTCCATAACATGATCCATTGTATGGTGTTTGCCCTATCTCAAAGGGTTTAGTAGCCTAATAATATAGTGTGATTTATTCTATATTGTTTTGTGGATTTATTGTGTATTCAAAATTTGTGATGATTATGTTGTACTCTAAATTCAAGTTCTTAACAATTTGGTATCGGAGCACTTTCATGTGCAGTTGTTATTGGGAAAATATTTTTTTATTTTCTGGATCTATTTTTTAGGAAAAAGAAAAAGAGAACCCGACACATTCAGAAAATTTTGGTATATTTCTGTGCAAAATTTGCAGAAACAGGTTACATATATGATTTCCTCTCAAGAAAAAACACGGAAGTTGAAAAAAAAAATTAAGGCGAGATTGGGAAGTCAAAGATATTGAAGTTTTAAAATCTACAATTTTTTTTTTTTTTTTTTTTTTTTTTTTTTTTTTTTTTTTTTTATTTATGTAGAAGTTGGAGGCCAAATTTGCCCAAACAAATTACAAATGAGTTCCTCTCACAATTTCACCCCAATTTCAAAAAAAAAATCAAGAAAGCAGTTTCACGAGAAGTGAAGTTATGAGCATTTTAAATTCAACAGGTTTCTTAGGACTTTTCATAAACAACACATGATTTTCCGCCATAACTTATTGTTCTATTTTTGGGTTTTTTTTTTTTATTTTTATTTTGGTATATTTTATGTGATTTTTTTCAATGGCTATTTCCTCTCAAACCCTCAAATAAATTCTACAAATTATTAAAGCATTCAAATCTCAATTGTATGACACACATTGGATGCTAGATTGCATGATCTCACAAACTACCTCAATGATAGTTTTTTTTTTTTTATCAAAAGAATATTCATTGAATAGCATGCAAAATTTCTTATACTTGAGAAATTCATGAATGAATATGTCAAAAGAAATATATTCTTAGGTATGATTTGGAGAGTCGTTATGAATGGTATATAGATAGTTGTCATTTACGGGATGACAATCACTTTCATGTTTTATTTGATAACTCTAATCCACACCTCATAGAAATTATCAATGTGAAAAATTGAGACCAATGATTACCCGGCATCCATCACACGCATATTATCAGTGATATTATTCCTTTAGTTAAACTCGACCATTTTCACTATGTGGATGGATATTTCTTATTTGGATCCACATGTGAGTGTAGATGAATCTTTGAGCATCATTTTCAATTGGTTATTGGTGTATGATTTTCATGTAGGGTTTCACATGAAGTAGTGGACATGAATACACAACCCACAATGCGTTAGACTACTTCAACATGATTTGGCTTCCATTTCTCGATGAGAGACCATGGTTCCTTTAGTGCCATTTTATTGAGTCCCACTTATCCATAGGACCAGCACAGTATATGGTTGTACATCAAGCGTTGAGAACAACAATTTCATAAGAATGGAATGTAAGGTATAGAAAGTGATGAGTGAAATGAGCGACTTGAAAGGATCCCTAGTGATAATAGTGGAAGTCATTCAAAAGCGTAAAAGTTGGACTAGGTCACTATATTATTAAATAAGGCTCATTATAGTGAGCCAAGCTCATAATAAATAGGTAGTGAATATAATAAATAACAGAGGACACAAACACTTAGAAGGTTCTTTTTCTAGAAGATTCCCCCTCTAGATGTTCTTAGGTGATGATAGTATTATATACAAGGGTTCAATGATATAATGAGGATATAGAGAAGTATTGTATTTGAGTTGGAGTAATCTCATTGAGGAGGATTTTGAAGAGAGGCAGAAATTGAGAGGATCCCTTCCATAACCGAATCCATTGTATGGTGTTGCCTACCTCAAGGTTTCTTATAATAAAAGTGTGGTTCTTACATATTGTTCTTTTATATCCGGTTGTGGTGATTTTGTACATGGGACTTTGGTTCTTAACAATTTCATCTATATTGTTGTTCTTGTTGTGGTGTGATCCCTCAAAAAAGTGCGCATCCACACGAGAGAGGCACTCTTTTGACTGGGTTTTGAGTGATTTTCATCTTTGTGTCATTGATAAGCATTCCAATAGAGTAAAATCTATTGAGAGCATTCTTGGCTTGATGTGTTGATGGTTATCTTGCCTCGAGTATCTTTATTTCCTGCACATTCAAAGAAAGCTTGTTAGTATATTGTATATCTTGCATCATTTGTATCTTAGTTTAACTTTTGTAATCTTGTAATCTTGTAACTATCTTGTAATGAATCTCCCTTCAACTTAGTTGACCCCTTGCCCAATCTTAGGCACTAGTTTTAGTTGCCCTAGAAAAGAATTGATTGTTCATATTATTTAATCTTGCATTTTGCATTTGTTGCCTTAACATCATAGGCTAGTTTTTCCTTGACCATTTAACAAATTAAAACCAACTCTTAGAACCTTAACTCTAAATATCATCTAGTAACTAGAGTCTACCCCCTTGGCTTCCCTAGGAGTTAGCCTTAACGGAAGAAGGTTGAAGTCAAAAAGTGGCAATGGACTTTTGAACCTAAATGATGACATACTCAGATGACACATTATTAAGTGTGGCAGGACTTAGCTAGCATTTGCAAAAGTGTGTATAATAGTAACAATAGGCCCATGTAAAAAAGCTTCAAGAAATTTGGTTTTCTAGCATAATCTAGTTGGTGAAAGCTATTAAGGAAAGGGCAATAACATGTGCTTAGCCTCCTAGGGTTTTAAGCTGGCAATTTCATAATCTTAGTATAAATGCAAGATAAATGTAACTATAATCATTCAATGAAGAAGAATTACAGAAAATTTACTTACATCCACCAAAAATCATCAATAAAATATAGTTGAACACTTATGTTAGCATTTGGAAATTTCTTTGGGTTGCATCAAGAAATGCCAAGGTAACATACAAATTGACTTTAGGTTGGATTATGACCCCTCCAACCAGAGAGGGCTCTCCTCAAACATGTAAAGACCTAAATAATAAAAAAGATTTGGCAATGAGCACACGGAGGTCAGATTACGCAATAGAACGAGGTTTGTTTGAGTTTTAAAAGGTTCCTAGGGTTTTAAGCTAGCAATTTCATAATCTTAGTATAAATGCAAGATAAATGTAACTATAATCATTCAATGAAGAAGAATTGTAGAAAATTTACTTACATCCACCAAGAATCATCCAACAAATGCTCTAGTTGAACACTTATGTTAGCACTCAGTAATTTCTTTGGGTTGCATCAAAGAAATGCCAAGGTAACATACAAATTGACTTTAGGTTGGATTATGACCCTTCCAACCAGAGAGGGCTCTCTCAAACATGTAAAGACTAAAAATACTCAAAAAAGATTTGGCAATGAGCACACGGAGGTCAGATTCTGCAATAGGACAGGTTTGTTTAGGTTTTTAAAAGGGTTTGTAGGAAAAACAAGAGGAAGAAAACATTGGGCAATGGGGTCAAATTCTGAGATATACTATGAATATTAATACAACTAATGTACTCCTAAGGGAATGGAGGCAAAGTAAGCATATCCTTCAGCGATAAATAGTATTTAGATGATGGTAAGATAGAAAAGAGAAAATTTCATTACAAATGAGAGCATCAAACAAAGATGAATTC
>SNQJ01S0188084.1:3499-18385 GCA_010110895.2 Picea sitchensis | reverse complement strand
TTTGGAGGTACATCTGTTTTAAATTTACATTCATGTATATTATTTATTTCAATTTTCATTATTCTCACCAATGTAGATAGACTCATTATAGTTTATTTTTATGTTTGTAGATGGAACTTCAAGAAGAACAAAACAATCAAGACAATCAACCAAACAATCAACAAAATAACCCAAGGCATGGAAGTAGTTCAGGCACTAACAACAGTTCCAGTGAAGAATGATGACCAATATATTTGGATATCAATGCAAGTTGCAATTGTATTTTTTTGAAATATGTGTCTATGAAAATCAGACAATTTTGTTTAATGTAATGGACATAGTGTCTCAACTGAAAGACAATGGATTACCGATAAGTGTCCCATTTTGTATAACAAAGACCCTCTTATTCATATAATAAAATATGTTTAATTTATTCTATTGTGTTGTTCAATGTCGTTGTGAAATGTTACAAGACTGATTAAATATATGGATGATTAAATATTATAATGAAGAGATGCAAAATATGATGATATAACAAATTAATCCAAACATCATTTAAAAATTCACTAATCAAAATATAAGATATATGTAAATTTTTTGATAAATAATGGAATTAAAAAAGAACAATAATTGCTCTATCACAGGTCAATGTTTCTCGGTGTATTTTAATTATTAATCTCATCGGTGCGTTTAATATTAAAACTCACCGGTGTGTTTCATATGAAATTTGCACTAGTGCTTTTATGTAATCAATTAGCAATAGTTTCAATATTAATTTAATACCACAAAATTACATTAAAATTTTGGCCATCGGTGCATTAATCTTATACGAAGCACTGATGCATATGTGTTATTGATACACACTAACACTATTATGTTATTGATAAGAATTGGGGCTTGTTTGTTAATAAAACACACAGGTGCTTTCGATTTGTAATGCACCGGGGCGTTTTTCCTTGTAACACACCAGTGCATATTATTTTATACAGCATCGGTGCCTTCTTATTAATAACGCACTAGTGTGTTCTATGAAGAAATCCCCGGTGCTTAATTATTTTTAACTCTCCCGATGCGTTTTTTTGTTAAATCCCCGGTGCTTATAATAAATACGCCCCAGTGCTTAAATATTTTACTGCCCCAGTTCTTTCATATTTTAATGCCCCGGTGCTTGACGTTAAGTGGACTGCACCGGTGTTGTAGGTGTATGTATGCACTGATGCTTGTTCCTTATACAAATACATCGATTTGTAAACATCTTCTAACACCTTAGGTTGCCCATATTTTTTTAGTTATAATCAACTTTCATTATAGTATCCACAAAAACATCTGCTATTGATAACATATGTTGTAGCGAAGGTTTTTTTGCCAATTTTTGTCAATTTTATAACACTAGCAACCTTCTCTATAAGTTATTTTCCTTGTAGTTTAATGTTTTTGTGGTATTTGGAAAACTGATGGAAAATTTTGATATTTCTATCTCCTTCTTGAATCCACACCACTCTGCTCTTAATCCTCCATGCAATTTGCTCTTCATATAGAAGCTCCTAGCATGAATATTCCAAGGATCTCAGCCTTGAAATATCATCCTCTAAAATATTAACATAATATGTTTCTTCGTAAACACTTTTAATTTTGGATTCAGTGTCCTTTAGAAGAGCTTGAGACTTCTCTTTGAACGAAACATACCATTTTTTGGTGACACTTTTAACCCTGGCTATATTTTTTGCAAACTTCCTCATAAAGGAGGAAGAGGGAAGAGGATGAAGGGGAACCCATTATTATTTTATCATTTTTTTATAGTCATCCTCCATGAACCATCCATGGTTGAACTTTGAGGAAAATAAGAATGTGATAAGAGAGGCCCTCCATTTCCATCCACAATTTAAAGAACATGGGACCATTGAACAAGGCTTAAAAGACAAAAAAAACAATAGAGCCTTTTTTCAATGGCATCATCATTGATCCTAAAATTTCTCCATGTTGGAACCAATTTAATAGGTTCCACATCAATCAACTTGTGAGATTAAAAAAATGCGTTGAAGTAGTCACGCATTGCATCATGCCTGGGATGATATCCCCATACCTCACTCAATGATAATGGAAGGCAAGTCTCCACCAACAAGAACATGAGGATCACTAAGTATAATAGAAGATGCCATATTGGTCCAAAAAGGCCTTATGTCTGAATACAGACCATATACGTTTATCACCTTCAAATGAAAACCAAATTCCTTCACTGCCAAATACACTAAAATGACTTAATTATTGGATGATGATGCACAATCCTGAAGGGAAGGACTCCATGCTATAAGTAACCATATATATACCCTCTACATCCAACATACAGAAGGACCAACCTTTAACAATGGTTCAAATGCAGCATGGGATTTTCACCCTATAACCATGGTTTCTTGATTAAGGATAATGTCAGAATTACGGGATTTGACTAGCCTTTTGAGGGAAGATACTTTGCGGGTGCTCCTGATTCCCTAAGCATTAAAATATAGGCATATAATGGGGAAGCCTTTGTCATGAATTTTCTTTCTCCAAGGGCCCTTGTAATCATGAATTGTTACCTTTCTTAATATCTTAGACTACCTCTTGTTGTTCTTTTACCAGGTGGGATTTCCTTCCCACCGAGGGAACTAGAGGATTGCCCATCGCAAGGCCTCCCCCAAAGCATGACAATTCTATTAATTTGAATTTTGACCTAAGTTCGTAACCTTTTGGGGTTGGGAATTTACAGGATTCAGATTTCAAATGATATCTGAAAGAGTTGTCTTTTGAACTTGTAAGGTTCAATAATATTTTGACATTTTCTCTAATAATAGACTCCAGGGGAAGAGAACAGGGCTTGGGGATAGACAATGAAGGATTCCCTACCTTAAGGGGAGAAGGAGGGCGAGGAGGGATAGTATCCATAATAACATGGTCATCACATATTGAGAAGAAAGCTATGTCCCCCCACAAATCTCTTTATGAGCTTCAAACAATAATGTAATGAAAATGGGAGCAGGTCTAGGAGAATACTTACCAAATTTTTCCACCTCCACATTTTCTAATAATTGACATGATTCCGCCTCCAACAGGAATGCACCGCCAACCTTATTATCCTTGAAGCCTTCCCAAGTCATAGGAAATTCTGAAATTTTATCCTCTTCTCCTTGCATCGACACAAAATGTTAACTCTTCTCTTTTTTGACCCATAATTTCTTTGGATGCCTACTGGGATTGAAGACTCTGGGGAATTGATCATGTGTTTTCCCAACCTCATGATAAGTGTAATGGTGAAACGACAATTTCCAGTAATCGATTTTCTAGGTCCATGACATTTCTCCCAAAACCAATTCTATTTCTTCCAAAAGACCTTCATGGAGATCGACTTCTACCTAGATCTAGGCCCATCACCTGTGAGTTTTGGAATCCGAGTTAGGTTCCAAACCTATGAAATTTCCAATTTTGTTTCCTATGAATACCATCAAGTCTTCTTTCCAAAAATTCAAAGGGAGTCGTAGGAGAATCACCTAGACTTTTAATGTTGAAATTGGCTCTCTAGACTAGTCAAAATCCACACTCCATTTTCGAAGCATAAGACCCGAGAACCCGCATTTCCAATTCTTACTTAATACCTTTTATGCATCTTCCTAGGATTTTAGAAGGAAATAGAGCCATCCTCTGGAAAGGACATGGAAAGATGAAAAATATCCCAAGAAAGAGACAAAGTTATCTTCTAGCCACCCCTTCATAGAGTCTGTACGCACAGATTTCCCATATGAATGACCCACCATGAACTTATCAATAAATTATGGAACATGTAATAAAGAAACATTCATGCCTACCACCATTTTGACCTTTTCGTTTCTAGCACGAATACACCATTTTTTCCTTGGAATGGAGACTAGAAGAAATTGGTGAGCCTTCTAGATCATGTGAGTGGGATTGCAAGCACACGATCCAACTAGATACCATTTCCACAAACCGACTAATTAGAGTCAACTTCTCTAGAAGCCTTCCAAAAACCCCCACTTCTCCACCTTGAAAAGAGAGCACATCTGGATTTAATTTCATTGACAGATCTACTGTAGGGGCTCCAAGTGGCTTGTCCACATTAATTGGGCTTTTAACAGAGGTGATTAGAAAATTATGGAATCAGGCTTGAACATCAGGCCCGAACATCAACCAAAGGGTCCCAAAAATTGCCAAAATTGGTCGAAAAGGAATCCCGCATTAATGGAAATATCTTGGAACCTTGAAAGGGGATGTACCAAAGTAGAACTCTGAAACACCTATGCTTAGGATAAATTACAAAAACCTTTAACTTGATAGAAAATAGGCCTCTAATAAAATTGTAATTATTAAATATCAATATTATATAATGTAATTATAATAAAATATTTAATAAATTTGTTTTTACATTAAAAACATTAATTCAATAAATTTAAAATTTTAATTTAACTAGTTTAAATTCATCTTAACTTCGGATTTATCAAACATCTATAATTTGCATTAATTTGTGCTTAACAAAATATTACCTGACAAGCACCATTTGCATTACTTTATGCTTAAAGAAATCATATTGAATGGCAAATCTCTTACCATCCAAAAACGATTCAAATAAACACGATTTTTCATAATGCACTTAATAAAGCTTCATTTAGAACAATTTCTATGAGATCAACCAACATTTTTCCTCCGATAGCATGCATTTCCTTTGCTTTGCTTGCAAATAGCTCCAAAATTCATGTCCAAAGCCTAGCATAGAATTGTGTCCTCGCACTCTATGGGGAAAGATGAACAACTTTTAATCTGAACAGAGTTTGCAACAGAATAAAAGAAGCAACCAAAAAAATTCTAAGGAGAAAGCTTCATTAAGACTTAAGACATGTACATTAATTTTTTAAAGTTTACTTTGGTGGCTAGCCACGTATGAGTGGTTAGGGTTTCATTTTCTAGTCCAACCTAAACCTTTGGCCTTCACCAGCCACATTCTGGACACACTGACATTTATTGTAACGTATCATTTTAAAATTATACTTAACAAGTTTACTATAACGCACCATTTTAAGTCTAGAATTACACCTTTCGGCTTTCACCAGCCACAAATTTGTGGCTGTGCTAGTATAACTTCCAATTAGTTAGAAATAAAATTCCTCTAACATTTTTAAGCCGATAGGTTCCTTCTATTGGAATTGATGGATTAATCATCCTTTTAATTACAAAATTTGATCTAATGGTCCAGAATTGAATATGCTAGCATATTCTTCGTCTTACCTCCTAATTAATGAATCAAATTGGTAGAATTAACTCCCTTGCATATACGAATTTGTTCATTCATCATGTTTACTTTTTCACTTTTACTAAACATAATTAACAAATTACTAGACATGATGAACAAATTACTAGACTGAGTTTTCAATGCCATGGAGCATAATTTAATAAATTCATAAAAGATTATTTCAATTTTAACATTTACCTCTTCATTACTGTTTTTTTACATTTTACAATGATACCACATGTAGTTATATAGGATATTTGCATGGAAAAGAAGTGGAACGCCACCATTTAATATTTACTTTTTAATTTTTACTTATGAGTTTCAAAAATTCTAACGCTAAGGAGAGGAGTGGATTAGCCACGAAGCCGGGTAGGGAGATGCGAGGAGAGGAGAGGAGAGGAAAGGATTAGCCAAAGAGAGGAGGGGATTAGCCAGTGTCTTAATGTTGGATGCCATGAAAACTATTGCGTTCAATCTAGATCTATATGTATGGGTTTTAATGAAACTTAAGAGTTAAATCCGTTTAATAAATGTTACTCTGTTAATGAAAACTATTGTGTTCAATATATATTTATATATGAGTTTTAATTAAAGTTGTGTATTTAATGTATTCAATGAAGGTTATGCGTTCAATAAAAGTGAAAGTTATGCGTTAATGAAAGATAGAAAAATATTATATACGGAATTTAATGAAAATTAAGAATTCAATTTTTTTTAATGAAAATTATGCATTATTGTTTTATATATATATATATATATATATATATATATATATATATATATATGGCTTTTAAGGAAAGTTATGCTTCAATTTGAATAAAAGTTATGCTTCAAATGAAAGTTAAATGCGTTTAAGATAGAAAAAGATTAAGGTTAATAAATCCAAGAACTGCAGCTCAAACTTGAGCTTAAAATCTCATAAGGATATTATGGTTAATGGTTATTAGGGTTAATTATTAGTGTTAATGATTATTAGGGTTAATTATTAATAATAATTATTGGTTAATGGTTATTATTGTTAATGGTTATTAGGGTTAATTATTATTAACAATGATTATTATGGATAAGATTGGGTTAAGATTAGCATTAGAGTTATTTCTATTAAAATTATGGTTAAGGTTATTCCTATAGGATTAGGGTTAGGATATTTTTTTAGAGTTTGAGTTAGGTTTATTTCTATTTTAGAAGTTGAAAAGACTTTAAAATATAAAAAAAAAAGTCATACTTTTAAACATTTAAATTTTTAAATTTAAGATGAATTTAAATTAGTTTAATTTGTTTTTAAAAATTATTATATAACTCAACTATAAAATATTTAAACATTGAGGTTATAAAATAGCTAATTACTATCTAATAAAAAACAATAAGCATATTAATCCCTCATAAAAAAAATTATTTTAAGATATATTTTTGTTTAATTTGTTTGATGTTAATGAAAAATAATCTTAATAATAATAATATCCCCACCTTGTCACAATACTTAGGAAAGAGAAATTTAAAGTATATGTATATCTCTACATTGTTTAAAAATATTTATATAAAATATAACTAAAACTATAATTGGTATGGTTATAAATGACCATACTACTCTTTATTTAAATGGTTTGAGAATTAATACTTGTGTGAAATTTATTTTTTCCAATATTAAGGTTAGGGTTATCCTATTAGAATTATGTTTAGGGTTATTTCTATAAAATTAGGGTTGGGATATTCTCTTAGAGTTAGAACTAGAGTTAGGGTTAGGATATTACGTTAGAGTTAGAACTAGAGTTAGGATTATTTTTATGAAAAATCATAATTTTAATTATGAAAAATTACAATTTTAAATAAAATTTTCAATTTCATATTACAATTTCAACAATATTAAATTAAAAAATTGAAAAACATTATTAAAATAAAAATATAACTTACTATATAATTGTCTTATTTCAATAAAAAGTATAATGATATTTTCCTTTACTTCATAGAAAAAACTGTGATATAAATGTTAGAATTACAATTTCAACAATCTTAATTATAAAAAAGGAAAAGCAATATAATAAGAAATGAATTGTTTACTATGTGATTTATTTATTTCAATAAAACATATTATGAGATATTTGAGTTTTTTTATAGAATAAAAAAAAATTAAAAAAAAAAGAAATAAGGTTTATTACAAAATTAATTTATTTTAATCAAATGTATTTTTAAATAATGTTTTGAGATGATTTATAAGTATTCAAAGTAATCAAATTTCTTGAAATATAAATTTAAATAAAAAAAATAAAAATGAATTTAAATTAGTTTAATTTGTTTTTAATTTTTTTTATGTAATTCAAGTAAAAAACATTTAAATATCTAAGTTATAAAATAGCCTTAATTATTCAAGAATCCAAAACAATATTAAGGCAGACACATTAAATACCTACATAAAGATTATATATATATATATATATATATATATGTGGTATATAACTAAAAATATAATTGGTATGGTTATAAATGATTATAATACTTCTCTTTATTTTAATGGTTTGAGATTATGGTTTAATGATTGTGTGAAACTTATTCTTTTAAGTATATGAGTTTTAATGAAAGATTATATATATATATATATATAGTATTTAATGAAAGTTTTTTTTATGGGTGAGGGACTTTTTTTTGTTAATTATCCCACCCATGACTAATAAAATCAATGAAAAATATATAAAAATTATATATGGATGTATATTGGTCATAGTTTGTATCATGGTGCAATGTATACACTCTATGATCCATGTGTGTTGTACTTAAACGTATTTATAACAACAATAAATCATCATCAAATGTCAAGTTCATTTCTATAAATGTCCTTACAATGAGTATAAATCGTCGTCTCCAAGTTTCCAAATGATTTTCTACCATTTTTCTTATAAAAATTATAAATTATTAAATGATTTTCTATTGTGATGCAGGAGCATCGCCAACATCAAACGAGCATGGGTAAGCGCCAATGCATTTTGGCACATGATGAATTGTTTGAATGTTTTTTAAGTGAATACGCCAAACTTAAATGAGATGATTAAGGAAAGGCGTACTGGTAGATTGTAATCAGACCTTGAGCATCCCGCCCTCGTCTGAAGGACTAAGAGGCATTTATGTTAATGAATGTTAATGAATGTAGGTAGGTAGACAGTTTTAGGAGATGGAGGGAAAATGGATATAGACACCCTCACTTGTATCATTGTAACATTAGCAGCATAATCAATCAAGAGAACATAAGAGAGCAGAAGCAGAGAGTTGTGTAGAGTAAAAACCCATGTACAAAAGTCTTGGATTAATACAAAAATCTTTAGTTTAGACTCATGGTGTCCAATTGCTTTCTGTGTTATGCATGCTAATCGATATATGCTTAGTTACTCTCTGTTATGCATTTGCTTCGATGTGAGAAAGCTTGATTTCATATTTAATGTCTGAAATCTAAAGAGAGGGAGAGTAAGGAATGAGTTTCAATTGTTTCTCTGTCTAAGCAAGAGTTTTCCTACAAGGAGTGTAGCAAAATCGTCTGCAAGGTGTGCGTTGACAGGTTCAGAATATCAATCTCTAAAATCTCAAGAGGGATAACATTGTTCTCATTCTCGCAGAAGTGCAAGTTAAGCACAGGAGCCATGCAAGGAGTGCACAGGCCGAGCGAAGTCTCAGAGTTACAACCTGAGAGAAACTGTTGAAAGACTGTTGTCCCAGAGAGCGCGTAGAGTCGAAGAGTTCAATACTTGGAAGTATTGAATGGTTTCCGCAAGGAGCGCATGAAGGAGTCTTTTTGAAGACTCTTAGTTGTGGTAAAAGCTCAGGAAGTTTAGTGCCTTGAAGTATTGGAAGAAGGCGCAGTGATATCATTTCACGAGTGGACAAGTTTTGCGAAAGAACACTTTGTTCATTTCGCAGGAATCATCAAGAAGGAAATTGATGGTCAGAATTCTCTGTGGAGAATTCTCAAAGTTTCGTAGGCTGTTAGATCTTGCAGAGGAGCAGGGAAGTTACGAAAAGAATTTTCCTAAGTGCAATCTCGGGAGAATCGGACCGTAGGATCCGAACCAACAAGGGTCGTTGGATCACCCTCGTAAATCTCATTTCGGGGTTTTGTGGGTTGAAGAGTTGAAACCCTTACATAAATATTCACGAGGTCGCGAAAGGTGAAGTCCTGAGATAGTGAGAGAATCCGAGCCATTTGATTGGAAGGACACGTGTCGTGAAATCACCCATATCAGGGATTCGGGCATCGGAGGTCTGAAAGGGAAGTAATTCAACTTTGTGAGTGGCGAAGCTGCGAAGAGAATCAGGACCGTCCATCTGAGAGTCGACAGGTGGCGTAACCATCGAAACGAAGGTCAGACCTTCATTGACCAATTCGGGGTTTCGTGGGTTGGAGAGTCGGAAGTTTAGCATTAGGATTCACGAAATCGTGAAGTCAGAAACTCTGAAAAGGCAGGATGTTCCTTCTGGGACCTGCGTTGATGACGTGTCGAAATTTCGCATTTCGACATATCAGAGGATAAGAGGTCGAGACCTTTGTCCTGAAAGTCTCGAAGTCACGAAACCATGAGAAAATCGCAACCATTTGTTAGGAGGAGGACAGGTGGCAAAGATCTAGGGATCTCGCAAACTCAGAGGTTTACCAAGTGAGAGCCAAAAACTTGAGTGCTCCAAGTTACGAGAGGCGAAATCGCGAGGAGCGTGGATATCCGTCGGATTCAGATCACAGGAGGATCGTTGGATCAGGAACCCCATCGCATTTCGCATGTTTAGGGGTTCAGAGGTCGAGAGGAGTTACTTTCGATTGCAAAGGTCGTGAAGTGTCGAGAGCCAAGGAACGAAGGAAACACATGGCAGAACCATGAGGTGGGCCCGAGAGGTAGACAGGCGGACACACGTCACATTTTTGGGAGGATTCAACACCCCATTGACCTCTCGCATATCGGGGATTCGGGAGATAAGAGGACGTGAGCTTGACCCTTCAACTCTTGAAGTCGCGAGTAGCGAGAACGAGAGGAGAAAATTCAACCTCGCCTCTCGGGGGTTCGGGAAAGAAAGGTGCCAAGGTTGGAGCTTTGAACTCGTGAAGGCGCAAAAGGCGAGAAGTGCTAGCTCTTAGCCTAGTAGATGGTCGTGCAAGGAGGGCACTGACGGAAGAAAGAGCTATACCTATTTCACAATCTTGGGTATCGTGGATTTTAGAAGGAAGAGTCGGGAGTCACGACTCGCGAACTCGCGAGATTGAGAGCTGCGGGAAAGGACCTATGGATCGAGAAATTGCAGATTCCAGCAGGGAATCCGAAAAAGCCGATCCGGCTCAAAAGGGTTAAAGAACAATCCTGTGAGCAGATCTTGGCCCGAGGGCCGATAGGTCTACATCATATTAGTGTCCTTTGAACAATTATAAATAAAGAAGATTTACTATCAATGTCCTTAGAACAAGTATAATTCATCATCTACAAATTTGAAGATGATTTTTTATCAATGTGATGAACATATCCTTGTCGTCACAATGTGATGAGCATAGTCTTGTATTTGCAATATGATGCAAATATCTTTTCATCATAATGTGAAAAAACAATGTTCCTTCATTGCAATGTCATGACCATAGTTCTATCGTCACAATAAATGTCCCTTTGTCGCAATGTGATAAAAATAAGACATTTGTGTTCATCACATAGTCATACAAAATACAATGAACATATGACATTTAAGTTCATCACATAGCCAATTTTTAGTTAAATTTATCATCATCGCAATGTGATGAGCATATCCCCGCCATCGTTAATATGTCACAAACAATACCCTATCGTCGAAATGTTATGAACGTATCGTTGTCAAAGTAATGTGACTCAAATATCCATTCATCAAAATGTGACAAAAATATCCTGTCCTCGCAATGTGAAGAACATTGTCCCACCATCGTAATGTGGTTAATGTAACCATATTGTCCTCATTGCCTCAATGTGACACAAATATATTTTAGTCATAATCTCACAAACAATGTCATGTCATCACAATGTGATGAACATAACCTTGTTCTCGAAATAAATTTCTTGTCATTGCAATGTCACAAACATATGACTTTTATGTTCATCAGATAGACATATGACATACAAAGAACATAGGAAATTTATGTTCATCACATAGGACATTTATTCTCATCACATTTTGTCCTCGCAATGTGACATTTATGTTCATCACATAAGACATTTATGCTCATCACATTGTGTCCTCGCAATGTGAAAAACATAGCCCACTCATCTCAATGTGATACAGATAACCATATTGTCACAATATGATGAACATTGCCTTATATGATGAAGATACATTGTGATGAACATAACCATATTGTCGTAATGTGACAAACATAACCATATTGTCACAATGTGATGAAGATAACTATAGTTGAACTTGGTTTACAATGAACATACAATATTTATGTTCATCACATAACCACATTTTACTTAAATTTCCTATCATTTCATTATGTTTAACATAGCCCCGTCGACACAATATAGTTGTCTTCATTAATATGCGATAAACAATATCACGTCATCACAATTTTATGAAGATAGCCCCGTTGTCGCAAAGTGACACAAATATCCAATCATCATAATGTGATGAAAATATCATGTCCTCACAATGTAATGAGCATATCCCACCATTACAATGCGATGAACATATCCATATTGTCACAATGTGACAAAGATAGCCTTATATGATGAACATACAATGTGACGAACATAACCATATTGTCGTAATGTGATGAACATAACTATTTTTTACCTCGGTTGACCATGACCATGATTGAATGTGGTTGACCATGGTTGGCAATGGTTAACCATGTTTGACATTTGTTGTCCATAGATGACCATGGCTGGCCATAAGAATAATATCGCAATGTGACGACCATAACCATATTGTCGCAATGTGACAAACATAACCATATTGACGCAATGTGTTGAGCATAGCCTTGTCATCACAATGTGATGAACATAACCATATTGTCACATTGTGATGAACATAGCCTCATCATGGCAATGTGATGAACATATCCTCGTCATCACAATGTGACGCAAATATCATTTTGTCATAATGTGACAAAAAATGTCATGTTGTTGCAATGTGATGAACATAGCCCTTTCATCGCAATGTGATGAATATACGACATTTATGTTCATCACGTAGCCATATGACATACAATGAACATATGACATTTATGTTAATCACATATCCACTTTTTACTTAAATGTCTTGTAATCACAATGTGATGAACATAGCCCAGTCATCACAATATCCCCATCGTTGTCAATATGTGACAAACAATATCTTGTCGTCACAATTTTATGAACATATCCCCATCGTAGCAATGTGAAACAAATCTTCGCATGACAAAATGTGACACAAAAATCCCATCGTCGCAATGTGATGAACTTAGCCCCTCCATCCTAATGTGATGAAAATATGAAAACAATGTGACACAAATATCCTATCGTCATCGCAATGTGACATAAATATCATGTGTCAATACATGACAAACAATGTCCTTTTGTCGCAATGTGATAAACATAGCCCTATCGTCTCAATGTGATGAACATACAACATTTATGTTCATCACATAGCCATATGCCATATGATGAACATATGAAATTTATGTTCATCACATATCCAATTTTTACTTAAATGTCATGTCATCGGAATGTGATGAACATAGCTCCGTCAACATAATATCCCTATTGTTGTCAATATGTGACAAATTATATCTTGTTGTCGCAATTTTATGAACATATCCAGATCATAGAAATGTGAAACAAATGTTTGTGTCACATAATGTGATGCAAATATCTTGTCATCGCAATGTGACGAACATAGCTTCGTCGTCACAATGTCATGAGCATATCTTCGTCATCGCAATGTGACGAACATAGCCTCGTCATCACAATGTCATGAACATATCCTTGTCATCGCAATGTCACACAAATATCCTATCGTCATAATGTGACAAACAATTCCAAATTTAGTTATCTGAATGTCATCCATAGTCTTGATCAACCATGGTCATTTATGGACAACAATTTTTAAACATGGTTAACCACTTTAAACCATAGTCAACCACATTCAATCATGGTCATGGTCAACCAAGGTCTACCATAGTTGTCCTTTCAATGTGACGAACATTGCACTATAATCACAATGTGACAATTATATTGTATTTAATACTTTATTATTAATAATCAATTAATAACTAATAATTAAATTATTATTAACACATTTAATACTTGAAAACATTTATGTATTTATTTAATATATTTAATACTAATTAAACACATTATTGTATTTTTTATTTTATATATTCATTTATATATGATTAATATATTATTTAGATAATACATTAATAATGTTATTATATTATTATGCATTTATCTTATAATGTATTTTAAATATATTTTTTCTTTATTTTATATATTCATTTATATATGATTAATATGTTATTTAAATAATACATTAATAATGTTTTTATATTATTATGTATTTATCTTATAATGTATTATAAATATATTTTTGCTTTATTCATGTATTGCTAATACTTTATTGTTTTAATGTATTATTGTGATTTTTTAATATAGATACTTTATAGATTCATGTATTGTCAATACTTTATTTTAATATTATATTTTTTTGGACATTTTATTAAGAATATTTTAATTCTTTATTATGCTTTATAGATGTATTTATTAATAATACTTTAATATTTTAATAATTTATACATACTTTATAATTATATTAATTAATTAACAAAACATTTAATGACCAATCTATAAAGAGAAATGTTTGTCACATAATAAGGGTTAACCATGGGTATCACATTCCAATGTTCCTATAAGGATATGTTGGGTTTAATCACATTGTAACATTACACCACATAGCTTGTTTATTTATGGTTATCTCAAATAGAAAAATTCCTTACGAGTTATGTTTAAGTTAGATGTTGGAGAATGTTGATGTTTCATTATGATATTTAATTAGGTTGGATTATAAGGAGTTGGTATGTTCCTCAATGGTTATGTTGCATTGTGACATAGATGAAGGGTTGGGATATGTTGCAAGAATTATATCAGCATAATAATGGCTAACACCAAACTAAGAAAATAGGGTATAATTGTCATATTGAAATAGCAAGGTATGTCCACAACATTGTGACATTGGATTATGTAGGATTGCATATCTTTGTGATGTTGGTGAAAGGTTATGTTCACATGCCATGCCAGGATATCTTTGTGACGTTGTGATGTCGGTTAATGTTGAACACATTGCAACATTGGGTTTCATTAGATTGCAATATCAAGTTATGTTTATCACAATGCAACTTTAACACATTGTGAAATGAATGTTTTGGCAAAGTTTTTTGAAAAAAAAATCTAATCAACTTTTTCATTTGTAACAAAGATACAAATTTTGAATTAACATAATATATTACATGGAAGGAAACTTCTTTATAAATTAAAATTTTATCATAGTTTATTAGATCAGATGTAAATGAAAACTTTATTATAGTTTAATTGGATAATTAAATTTATCATCACAATCATTTGAAGTTTAATTAATCTATATTTAAATATATTAAAAATTAAAAAAAG
>SNQJ01S0188082.1:18396-29520 GCA_010110895.2 Picea sitchensis | reverse complement strand
AAATATTTAGAAGGCAATATCTTGATTGCGTTAATTCTGTAGACAGCGACCTCTTATTTTTAGATAAGAAAATCCTGTATTTTACCGATTCCCAAGGGTAAAAACCTCAACGAGTTTACACAATGGAAGGAAGGCGAATTTATAGTTGTACTGTGATTGTGCAGCGTTGCGTTGAGACGGCTAGTCGTGTTTTGGGACGATGTATTAGTGTGTGGTAATTGCCTGCATTGACTCATGTTGAGTGGACTGCGTTGTCATCAATTGCATTGGATGGATAGATTTTCCCTCTGATAATTGTTCATAATTGTTTTTGTTACATGTGTTACTCTATGGTTTTTATGCAATTACTTTACCAGATTCGTCTGTACGAATTTCGTCGCCCCTCCCACAACTATTTTCCACTTGGAACTTCGTTGATACAGTCTTAAAGTGTCTTTATTTCATTTACCTTAATTGCACATTACTCCACGTTTTAATGTGCCTGGTGTTACAGAACGTCCATCTATTTTAATGGCTTCAGTCAATTCGGCAAGAATGTTTCGTTCGACTGTCCAGTTGTCTCCCTTATCCCCAAAAATTATGACAGCATTATATTGTTAGCATCAAATGGGCAGGGTTCTTACATGTATCAATTTTGATCAATACTTGTACAGCAAATCCTTTTCAAACGTTTTTTTTACAGCCTTTATATAGCTATAGTGAGTCTTGTCTATAGATGCTTCAGCGAATTTATGATCTAAGGTATGATTGATAGCTGTAAATACATCAATGTTTCCCCAGTGATTATGTTCGTTTTGTATTCCTGGAATGCGTGTAACAGTCTGGTAATTACATCAAACATCAGGACTATTTTTGTTTTTATTTATGGCTGAATCTGTCCAGTCCTCAGCCCACAGAAACCTCTTGAACCCATAGTATTACAATGGTAGGTATTTATCAAAATCCCTTTGAGTTTGTTCATGATGTCTACTGGTGTAGATACCGTATGAAACCCATTCATTCATTCACAAAAATTTGTGGATCATTATTCAACTGATATTGATAATTGCAATATGTGTTTTATAAGATTCCAATTGTGGGCCTAATTTATGTCCTCGCGAGAAAAAGGAAAATTTTCTAGTGATATATCCCTCCGAGTTTTAGCGACCCGCCTGCATCCATAATTGGTGTATTACCAGGCTCATTACGAAAAATATTTTTTTCATTTGATTACTCATTGAGAAATCTCCATCCAAAATGCACATCAAGGTTTACTAAATGTAGGCCTATTCTGAGTTCTAAAAATTCCTCATTCAACTAGAGGAATTCCATCACATCACTCCAGTCTTCCATGGCCACATGACTTCAATCTATGAAAATGGTTTACCCATAATTTGATTTACAATTATTTTGTTCGTAACAATTCGGTTCCACGTACCTTAACTATCATTGCAATTTCAAGAAAGATAAATAAATATCTGTCGTCATGAAAATGTCGCTCAATATTTAAACAACTTGTCATGTATTTCCAGCTTACAATGTTTCCTTGTCAAAGTCTTGAAAAGTGCACTATGCTTACGTGCATAGAAACAAGCCCGAATGGCCCTTTTTTAAATTGTTTTGTACTTACCGAACAGACATGATTCTCATTTAAATGACCTTAGAAGCAAAAGATAATCTTAGAAACAACCTTGGAACACAATCTTAACTCTATCTTAATCCTATTAACCACAAATGATTCTCAAATCTTAACCCGTCTCTTGAGTGTTGTTACTTGAAGTTTTTTATGTATGTTAACACGGGGATGAAGTAAGACACCTTGTGCTAGAATAGGGTATTGATGTCCAGATGGTTGAGGTAAGCCTAGATGGTCACACTCTTAAGCCTATCTTGACTGTAGTTACGTCACGCAAGATTAATGGTTGAAGTTTTTTTAGTTTTTGCTATTGTTGTTGGTTAAACAGTAAATGGATTACTTGAGCCTTTTTCCTTAAGTCGATTTGTGTATGGGGGTTGGCCATAGATGTTGCATAACGCATGTTTACCCTGTAGGAAACAATAAATCCTTCAGTAAATGTGCTTTTTCATTCTGAATGATGTCACCTGGCGTCTAGTCGACTTGGGATTGGATGTTCATTCGTCGAATTTGACGAGGGCACTTGGTTGTAACGCCTTAGCACGGTTGGGTTTTGCGTGCCGTAGAGGTTCCCTGTTTTTGGTCGTCAAGCCATTGTGTCAGGATTGTGGGGGTTTTCCTTTAGCTCGTAGGCGTTGCCTCGTTGCGTCAGGCGGGTAGTCGTTGTATTGTCCTTGTTCACATGGTCATTTGGTAGCAGTATGCGTTATGCGCAGGGTCGTTGGTTGTATGTTTCCTGATTGCGCAGGTTGTGTCCGTCGTCAGGTTGTAAGGTTTGACTGTTGTCGTTGTTGCCTTGCTGTCAAAAAAAAATAATAATTGTTTCGCTTGTGGTCGCAACAATTTGGGGTGGTTACAATAATTTAGGAAAGTTTGATTCCATAACAGATGAAGGTATCTTTCTTGGCTATGCATCTATAAGCAAGGCCTACAAATGCTACAACAAAACATTGCACAAGTTTGTAGATAGTATTTATGTAAGAGTGAATGAAGCAATATCTTAAGATGAAAATTCACAAACAAATGAAGATCTAGAGGAGACAATCTACAAAGAATAATAAAAGGAAGAATAAAACAAATAACAAGAAGAAATAGAACACCAATATCCAAAGACACCATCCAGAATTTTCCAAATGAATCATCCAGAAAGTCATATTCTTGGTGATATAGATGAAGGAGTTCGGACTAGAAGAAGATTGAATTTTTCTTTGCTATCTAAAATAGAGCCCAAGAATTTTACATAATCTAGTGAATATCATCATTGGGTTAATGCTATGGAAGAAGAAATAAATCATATTTAGAAGAATGAGACATGAGAACTTGTGCCCGGACCAAAAGATAAGAATGTGATTGGCACCAAATAGGTATTCATAAATAAATTGGATGAATATGGAAAAGTAGTAAGAAATAAATTAAAACTATTATGTAAAGGGTATTCTCAAGTTGAGGGTATTAACTTTGAAGAAACCTTTTCTCTAGTTGCAATATTAGAAGCAATTAGAATGTTTTTGGCATTTTCGTGTTTCAAGAACTTCAAATTATATCAAATGGATGTCAATTCAACATTTCTAAATGAAAATCTAGAATAATAAGTATATATTGAATAACCAAAAGGATTTTAATTTTCAAACAATGAATATTATGTATGCATACTGAAGAAAGCAATCTATAGATTAAAGAAATCACCCAGATCTTGGTATTCAAGACATGAAAAATACCTGCAACAACAAGGTTTGAAAAGAGGAGATGAGGGAAACACTTTTTACATCAAAATAGACAATGAAGATCTATTAATCATTCTATTTTATGTGGATGATATCATTTTTTGAATTAATGTCAATAAAATGATCCAAAATTTTGCAAAATAAATGCAAAAAGAATTTCATATGTCCATGATTGAAAAATTGTCATTCATTATAGGTTTGCATATTTCTCAATCCAACAAAGGAATAATCATTTCTCAAACCAAATATATCAAGGAAATGTTGAATAAATTCATAATGGAATATTGTGCACCTATCAGTACACCTATGATCACAGTATGCAAGTTGAGAAAAGATGATGAATCTCCATAAGAAAATAAAACATTGTATAGGTCAATGATTGGTAGCCTACTATATGTGACATTATCAAGTCCAGACATCTTGCAAGAAATAGGATTGGTTTCAATATTTCAATATGCACTAAAGGAGACACATGTGCAAGCAGTAAAAAGAATATTTAGATATCTGAAAGCCACATTGGACTTTGACTTGTGGTATTCAAGAAGTAAGGACATCACTCTAATAGCATATATAGATGCATATTGGGTAGGAAGTATTGATGACAAGAAAAATATCAATGAAGGAGGATTATTTCTATGAAATTGTCTAGTATCATGGTTGAGAAAGAAGAAATATATAATCTCTCTATCGACAACAAAAGTCAAATATATTGCACCAATAGCATGTTGCGCACAAGTTCTCTGGATTAAGAAAAAATTGAAGGATATCAAGGTAGAATATGGTCAGCCAATATAAATATTATGTAACAAAAAAGTGCAATGTACATTTCAAAGAATATTTCTATTCACTCAAACAGGAAGCATATTCCAATAAAGTAGCACTTCCTAAGAGAACAGGTAGATGAGAAAAGTGTCAAGCTAGAATGCATTACCACCAAAGAACATGTTGCAAATACTTTTACCAAAACCCTTCCCATAGACACATTTGAATATCTCAGACAAAAGAAAGGAATGATATCCCTCTCATATTGTCAGTAGAAGGAATCGCAAGCTCAGGGGGAGCATCCCTTTTCCATTGATTTCAAAGGGGGAGAAGTTACAAATAGAGGAAGAATTGCAGACACGGGGAGAGTTGCATAAAGGGGGAGTATTAAATAATTGACTAAGGGTTTCCATCAATGAAAAAATGGGATATTTTTAGAAATATTGTTGTAATTGATATCAAATATAGGGGGAGACTACAAATTTCCTATATAAATATTGCAATATGGAGATTGTTGGAAATATTTTTTTTGGATTTTTTATGTTCAGTTTGGATACCCTATATTTAAAGGAATTTTTTACTCTAAATACCTAGCTCAAATGGGAGCATAGGTTATATGGTTGGAAAAATTATTCCTATACCTTTCCAATGGTATATGGAACTCCCTCTAACTCCTTAGGAATGAGGATATATGAATTTTTCTTTCAGAAAAACCAGCTAGAAACATTGTCCAACATAAATAACTCAACTATAATATCTATAGGAAATGAAAATAAAGTAGACATATTTGGAACCTTATTAAATATGAGAATTTTTTTATCCAAAGAATACCTCTATTTACAATGTTCGTGTACCTTATGAATGTAGAAATTACAACTTAGGTCATATGTTAGATTGTAGGCCTCACCCACAATCATGAATTAAGTTGGAAAAATAATTAACAAAAATTACAAAGCACATATCGTCTAACACCCCATATTTAGGCCTTAAGTAGTTAGAACTTCATTTTTACTCATCTTAGTAATTCATTACTTAGTAACTATTTGGGCTCAGATAGACTGATATAGACATTTGAGATGTGTATAGTTGGACCTATATATTTATGTGTTGCATAATGTTATTTTCATTTTTATATGTTCATTATGATTATACTTATGTTATTTATTTAAACATGAAAATGTAAATGTGGAATTCTTGTACATGGATACTAGTTCAAAATTATATTGTGAATGTATAACAAATGTGAGGGATGGTGTGAATAAGCATACATTTATTAATTTAATGTCAATACAAATATGGATTATCATATGAAATTGTGATGTATATGTATGGATATGAGTGTTGTTGAGCTAACCTATAGGCCGGCATGCTATGTAAGAGAAAATTTATTGTAGAGTTGAGGTAACTTGGATGTCATAGACATCAAGAAAATAGAATATTATATAAGTTTTACTTATGATTTAATTAATTCTTTCAAATATTTCTACAATCTGTAGTGAGTGTGGTTTTGTTAGGATGCACAACTTGTCCAAAGTGGTTGTTCAATGACATGAATCTAAGAATAGTAGTTGTACAGTGTGGCTTGAAATAGGGTATTGACCATAGTTATATTAGGAAGGGTGGTGGTATTTCCCATTGGATATCCTTCTGACCATATTTTTACCAAGAGGGGTGGAGGTATTTGCCACCATTTATCCTATGAAACCTAGATTCATGGTAGGGTTGTGTTAAGTCACACTCCCCTAGATGTGTGATGTCAATTTCCAATTGTTTGATGGGGAATTTTGGTCAAAATAGTGACACTTCCTCTTATGGTTTCAATCTGGAGTTAGGTCCATATAGTGGACACTCTATATTTGTCCAACAAAGGAAAGGAGAGGATTTGGAAGATGGAAGTAGGGTAGGAAGGAAGGATGATTCAACATAGTTGAGAATACATCTTGAGGATTAGATGTGTCACTCTTGTTCTCTCACTTGGTTCCTACCATGTTTAAAACCCTCATTTTGATTCCCTTTTGATATTTTAAGTGTAATAATAAATTATTAATGTGTTATTGTAATTGTGTTCATTAAGATCAATGAATGGTGCATTTACATGACTTGTTATCATGCATGTTTTGGTGTGATCATATAGAAACTATGCACTAGGGGAAGTGATTGTTTATCATTAGTACATGTGTAAGTTATGTGTCTGCTAGATACACATACATACTCTGCACATGTACACTAGTACAATTAGTTTATGTATTAATTACTAAACTAGGTGATTAATTAATTAATTGAATGGTTTTAAATGATTGTGTAAATTATATTGTATACATAAATATCTAGTAGAATTAGATACCTTGTTTGACTTTTATTGATGGTTGGTATGATGAAATAAATGAGTATGGTTGTTGTGGTAAAGTTCCCCCTATGGAAAGGTGAAACCCACCTTGGATCAAGACCCCTATTTCATCCAAGATATAAGGAAACAAATGGTGTACTAATTTCCCCCTAGACCTATTTCAACAATTAGAATGAGAAGAGAGGTATGGATTATTTACCCTTTTATGTCGGTTTTCCTCACTGCTATAGTCGTTGATCTTGATGTCCAAGCTCCTAGGTGCAATAAAAGTCTTGCAAAGAACAAAGTGAAACCTCCTTATTCCACACTATATTGTTAAGAAAAAAATAGATCTATCTATGATGAATTAGACAACAATAGACATGCATGTAGTGAACATGGGCATGAGGGGAATAGGCCTAGTTATATATTAATGGAAATAAAACAATAGTGAAGCACTTACAATCTCAATCTTGATGTTTCAACAGCTCTTCCAAGCTCTACTTTCCATCCCCTTGGATATCCTACAATCATAAGTATGATTCTCTCAATTATTCCTCCCTTGAATGTCTCAAGATCAAAAGTATGAAACTCTTAAATTATCTCTCCCTTCTCTCAAGGATGGCCTCCATTATATAGGCTTTGAGGTATCACAACCATAGGATAGTTTTAAGAAGAGGATGTGGTCAAATGAGGATTTGAATCAACCAACAAGATTGCCTTGAATAGGGGGTAGGTCAAACCAATCCCTTAACCAATTGAAAACTCCTAGAAACAACCTCACAATTCAAGGCATGGTGGTTGCAACTACTTCATCGCCCCCCGCTCCCCCCCCCCATAACTGTGCACGGGGAGATAAACAAGGGATTATCTCTCCCTAAGACACTTTGAGGGAGTAATGATCAGGGTTTATTCCTCCTTTTATATGGGCAGGGGAGCGATGAAGCTCAAACAAGGCCAAAATATCAAGGAAAAATGTAATATTTCGATCTCCAACTGATAGGTTCCCCTTCCAACTTGTCTAGAGGTCCTGAAAAACACTATTTCATGGTGATGAAGTTGTGACACTTATGTATGACACTTGGTAAAGTGTGACACTTAGGTGTGACATTTGGTAGTACGACACTTAGGTGTATAACAGTTGTGAAATTTAAGTGTGACATTTTTTAGTGAAACACTTAGGTGTGTAATAGATTCCCCCTAAAGTGTGAGGTTAGAACAAAATCTGATGATTGAAACATTTTACAAAAAAATTGTATGTGAAGGTGTTGGAATAGGAGAGATGGGAGGAAGCTGCAAATAAACATCAAATAGTATGTATGTATCATCCCCAAGTTAGGCATACCCATGCTCAAAATAAACTCACTCAAAACATGGTTGTCGATCAATACACTACAGATCCATGAAAGAGTTGACTAAGGATATGGCCACCAAAAATACAATGTGAATCCATATCTTCATGACTCAATCAGGTCGTAGCCATGAAAGAATACACATTGGATCTACAATATGAAAAAACATATCCACATACCAATACAAAGTGGATATATGTGAAAACATATATATCAGTAAGATCGCCAACATGAAGACCATACTAGAATCTTCTAAGTATTAAAATAATCTTCATCGCAACCTGGGTGAGGCACGTAACAGAGGTGAATGCCTGATGGGTTCCCAAGGTCTTCGTCTCGATCCTAACATGATACAATTCTAGCCACATGAATAGATGTGTTGATTTCAAACATGGTAGAAACCACTTTATTATCGATCATTGATGTATACCATTAACAAGTGTGAGGGAAATTGTAAAGTCCCCACCTTTACGACGACAAAGCGACATACAACAGCTAGATTTTTGTTTTCTTTTAAAGATGCGTTAGGAAAAACATCACCATTTAAAACGAGATCATTGAAAAAGGTGTAATATAAAAAGAACATCAATAACGCCTTAACAACAATCACGAAGAAAATATGAAAATCATCTTGTGAATGATGAACACAGATCGACGCAGTATCAGAATAAAAAGTAGCCCATAATTGGAGTGTTGATACGATTAATCATGACACAATACAGTATGACTCAAGCGCTCATCTCTGCTCAAGGAGCAATCATTAGATAACATAAAGAATCATAAGGATCAACAAACATCCATTATGTCAGTCCATCATTCCTAATATCATTAACCAGGGCGTGAGGGTAACCATCATCGTATCAATCATGCATCAATAATTAAAAATCGTTGCGCGTGAGAGTAAGCAGTTTCAGAACATTCACATGCCAACTTAATTAATGTGTGTGAGAAGGATAGATACTAATCAATCATGTCACCACATAAATTAAGGTGTCGTGGTCAACCCAATTTGACATTTATTCCATGGCACGCGAGAAATAATATCTAAACAACATTCATTATAAGAAATTTCATGGCACGGGAAGTCATAACTAACAACCATTCATTACATTGACCACACATTGCGCGTAAAAATAAAATCTAAACATTCAACAAAGCATCATCCAAACACAAAATTTATCATGCGCGCAAGAATTTAACTGAGTTTAATCATCATTCAAGAATATACTAAATTAACTAAATTAACAAATTAACTAACATCTAAACCATCTTTCAATACATTAAATTTGTATGCATGACTTAAAATTTCATGGCGCATAAGAACTTTAATACTAACCCAATCAAGCAACAACATAAGCCAAGGCGCAAGCAACCAACTTATTAAATTTTTTAAGGCATACGCAGATATCAACTTAACTTCAATGTGCGTGATTAAGTCATTCATCGGAATTACAACACATTTTCAAGGCACGCACATGTTTTGTTTGCCAGATTAACTTATTCACTTAGATAAATGCATGCAAATAATCAATCATTCATTTCATTATCATATATTGCGTGCAATCTAATGTCTAACACCTGCATTCATCACCAGTGCTATGACAATGTCACTCCTTCAAGGGTAATTATACTTACACAAAACCTTCATTAATATATAAATGCTTGAAGGATAATCAATTCCATAATTAACACTACAACATCATTATCCAATAAATCCATCGTAATCAGTAGTACACCATTATAATATCATTGAGACAACAATCATTATAAAACTTAACATCATGGAATGATTACATGGCAATATTATTCAATAAATCATCAGATTCAAAAATAAACCATTATATACAATTAAATCAATGCTTATTAATGGAAACTTACTGTCATTAATAAATATAAAAGAATACACTGAAGCGGGCTAAATCTCCTCTAAATTTTCTAATTTCTACAAATTATAATCATTGTTATAATTCACAATTTAATCTTATAATCATTTAAGGATATACTTAAAATCATTGCGATAAGACCTTGAACTGATTTCCACGATGTGTGAGTCTCTTCATGAAGGGTTTAGTTAGATTAAGGTGAACCGAGGCACATCCATTGGTATCGTGACACAGTTATAATGAAATGCAGAGAAGGTGGACGCCAATCGCTGGGCATGCGAGGTAAAAACGCTGGAATCTCAGGGCAACTTGTTGTACGTTTTATTTGACAGGTAACGGAGAAGGGTAAACGTCCACGAGCTGAGGCAGCGAGCGACTCCAGGACGACAGTGAGTGCAGCCACGATATTAGCTGACCAAAATTTCGTGCAGGCACCTTCTCACAAGGAAAACGGAAGGGCGTTTCAAAATTTAAGGGGGTTTCTAACCCGTCCCACTCCAGCAGTTAACATCTGTGCTACACAGTGCCTACAACTTCGCCCACAACCCAAGGCACCCAAGAGCAGTCTAGCACTACTGCATGAGGAGGTAAGATATCGGAGTGGATAGCTACCAGTAAACACCAGGGTAAGGCGCCTCCACTGAGGGGTAGCCCCTCCCAAAAACGAAGAGGAAGCTATAGGAAAAAGGGGACAATGCAGTGAGGAAATTTTGCCAGGTTGTCGGTGAAACCATGGACTAAAAGCTTCAGTCAAAAGCAATGCGATGGGAAAATCCAGGAGGCGCAGACAGAGAAACGTGAAGCTAGAGAGGGGGTTTATCTCTGCAAGAGGTAAGGATTTGTTGGGCAGTTTTTAAAAAAACGGAAGGCTGGGTAAACACGAAAGTTTCGTTGAGTAAGACCACAATTTAAAACAACAAATGCTCTATCTCTCTCCGTCTCAAACACAGGGCATCCACACAATACTTTTTGGCAGACTAAGAACAGAAAGTTGAGCAAGCAACTGGTAAAACGCCAAGCGCAGGGATAAAATGGAGAGTTACAAGCTGAGCCATGGTTAAAGTACCCAACATTCACAAAGAAAGAATGCTAAAATACCGAGATTCGGAGAGGTAAAATGCAAGGATGGACTAGCAAACAAAAACATTGGGCATTGAAACAATCTCAGGGAAGGACCATCAGTAAATTCGTTGAGCTTAATGGCGAAAGGTGCCGAGTAAAAAAGGGGATTTTCTGGGCCTTAAAAAAAACGCTCTAACTCCGGGTAAAATCAACGCATAGAAAGCAAGCAAAATTCGTTGAGGAAATGATGGAAATGCAGAGAAAATTTCGTAGAAATCGTTGTTCATTGAGGTAAAAATTTGCTACACAAGTAAACATAAATTGTTTAGAGATGAAATAAGATTGCATTGGGCAAAAGGGGATATGGGCATCGTACTAAGGACTCTTAAAAACGCAGAGA
>SNQJ01S0188082.1:0-18386 GCA_010110895.2 Picea sitchensis | reverse complement strand
TAATTAATTAAAGAAATTAATTTATGGAGGAATGTAGGGGATGGGGGACACTTGTACGGAGAGGAATTTTTAGGAATTTATTTTTAAACTTTAATTAAATGAGATTTTAGGAAAGAAAGGAAGTTTGAAACTCTATATAGTGAAGGAAGGAGAAGGATGAGGGGATCTTCTATTTTCATAATGTTACGCTGCATAAATATCTACTTGACCGATTTAACTTGTGGGAGTTGGGATACCCAGCTCGGTGAGGAGTGGTAGCTCAGCCTTGCGAGGCGAGCTGGGAGCTAGTTGAAATATTTGGATAGTGAGTGTCCTTTGCGGCTCGGTGGGCTAAGGGGGAAGAAGAGTACCCCTAGCATTGGCTAGGAGGTACCGGTGAAGTATCGTCGATCGGCACGTGGGATTTGCACGGAGCATGCAGGACGTCCACTCAGAACGGGCGATCAGGAAACGGTACGCTTTCTTCATTTGTATGGTAGATTGTTGTTGGATATTTGATTTGGATCTGCATGTTTATCTTGGGTAGGTAAACTGGTTGTCTAGATTCATGACTAAAATTGTTATGGCCTAGCAGATTGATAGATTGGTTTCCCATGACCTTCGTTTCCACGCATGTCTTGGCCACATTGTGGTGTTGATTGTGACCCTTGTGGTTGTTTTTCCTTCTTCCCTAGCTCTCCAGTCCTCACTTGAGCAGTCATCCAAGATCCTGATCTACGGTCATCACCTCGGCGTTAATAGACATATGGATATCAATGCCCTACTTTTCTATGCGAGGATGGTGAGCGAAGGATGTCCCTGTCAACCGTCTACCTCTGTTGTTTATCCTTGGCTATTATTTATCTTGGGCCCTGATGTGTTTATTTAACCCTGCAAAATTTGATTCCAGGCGAAGTTATTTCACCTCTGCATTCTATATAAGTTGTTAAATCAATTTAACTCTGTGCTTTGTCGGATACATTTAATTTTGTGCTTTTATGTTATGTTGGACGAATTTAATTATGTTTTTTTACATATTTCTGGTCAATTTACATATGCGTTGTGATCCCTCCCTGCAACATTAACTTCGTGTTTGTTTTATTGGTGGCATTATTCTTTGCATTCTTACCTCGACGTTTCTTCTAATACTTGACTGTGTTTTTTTTTTATGCGTCTGCGTGCTACACCAATCCCAGCGCGAGTAGTTCGGTAACAATGTTTTATTTACATAGATATCTAGTTCTTGCTCAGCATTTGCCATTATTTTTATTACACAACCATTTTTTGGAGGCGTTTTTTCCCTTTTATTGATCGATAGTTGGAATGTTTAAATCACATCCTAATCTATAAAGTCTAGCATACCTTGGAATGCGTTTTTTTTAATTGCAATTTTATTAAACATCCGGGATAATTACCATATCCATATGTTGTGTGGATAACTATAAAATATTTAGAAGGCAATATCTTGATTGCGCTAATTCTGTAGATAGCTTCCTCTTATTTTTAGATAAGAAAATCCTATATTTTACCGATTCCCAAGGGTAAAAACCTCGACGAGTTTACACAATGGAAGGAAGGAGAATTTATAGTTGTACTGTGATTGTGCAGCATTGCGTTGAGACGACTAACCGCATTTTGGGACATTGTATTAGTGTGTGGTAATTGCCTGCATTGACTCCAATTGAGTGGACTGCGTTGTCATCCATTGCATTGGATGGACAGATTTCCCCTCTGATAATTGTTCATAATTGTTTTTGTTACATGTGTTACTCTATGGTTTTTATGCAATTACTTTACCAGATTCGTCTGTACGAATTTCGTGGCCCCTCCCACTACTATTTTCCACTTGGCAGAGCTTCGTTGATACAGTCTTAAAGTGTCTTTACTGCATTTACCTTAACTGCACGTTACTCCACGTTTTAATGAGCCTGGTGTTACAAAACGTCCATCCATTTTAATGGCTTCAGTCAATTCAGCAAGAATATTTCGTTCCACTGTTCAGTTGTCTCCCTTATCCCCGAAAATTATGACAGCATTATATTGTTAGCATGAGATGGACAGGGTTCTTACATGTATCAATTTTGATCAATAGTTGTACAGCGAATCATTTTCAAACGTTTTTTTTACAGCCTTTATATAGCTACAGCGAGTCTTATCTATAGATGCTTCAGCGAATTTATGCTCTAAGGTATGATTGATAGTTGTAAATACATCAACGTTTCCCCAGTGATTATGTATGTTTTGTATTCCTGGAATGCCTGTAACAGTCTGGTAATTACATCAAACGTCGGGACTATTTTTGTTTTTATTTATGGCTGAATTTGTCCAGTCCTTAGCCCACAAAAACCTCTTGAACCCATAGTATTACAATGGTAGGTATTTATCAAAATCCCTATGATTCTGTGCATGATGTATGCTAGTGTAGATACCGTATGAAACCCATTCATTCATTCACAAAAATTTGTGGATCATTATTCAATTGATATTGAATTGATAATTGCAATATGTGTTTTATAAGATTCCAATTGTGGGCCTAATTTATGTCCTCACGCAAAAAAGGAAAATTTTCTAGTGATATATCCCTCCCAGTTTCGGCCACCCGCCTGCATCCATAATTGGTGTATTACTAGGCTCATTACGAAAAATATTTTTGTCACCTGATTACTCATTGAGAAATCTCCATCCAAAATGCACATCAAGGTTTACTAAATGTAGGCCTATTCTGAGTTCTAAAAATTCCTCATTCAACTGTAGGAATTCCATCACATCACTCTGGTCTTCCATGGCCACATGACTTCAACCTGTGAAAATGGTTTACCCATGATTTGACTGACAATTATTTTGTTCATAACAATTTGGTTCCACGTACCTTAACTATCACTGCAATTTCGAGAAAAATAAATAAACATATGTCGTCATGAAAATGTCGCTCAATATTTAAACAACATGTCATGTATTTCCATCTTGCAATGTTTCCTTGTCAAAGTCTTGAAAAGTGCATTGTGCTTACGTGCATAGAAACAAGCCCGAATGGCCCTTTTTTAAATTGCTTTGTACTTATTGAACAGACATGATTCTCGTTTAAATGACCTTAAAAGAAAAAGATAATCTTAGAAACAACCTTGGAAAACAATCTTAACTCTATCTTAATCCTATTAACCACAAATGATTCTCGAATCTTAACCCGTCTCTTGAGTGTTGTTACTTGAAGGTTTTTATGTATGTTAACACAGGGATGAAGTAAGACACCTTGTGCTAGAATAGGGTATTGATGGCCAGATGGTTGAGGTAAGCCTAGATGGTCACACTCTTAAGCCTATCTTGACTGTAGTTACATCACGCAAGATTAATGGTCGAAGTTTTTTTAGTTTTTGTTGTTGTTGTTGGTTAAACAATAAATGGGTTACTTGAGCCTTTTGCCTTAAGTCGATTTGTGTATGGGGGTTGGCCATAGATGTTGCATCACGCATGTTTACCTTGTAGGAAACAACAAATCCTTCAGTAAATGTGCTTTTTAATTCTGAATGATGTCACCTGGTGTCTAGTCAACTTGGGATTGGGCGTTCGTTCGTTGAATTTGATGAGGGCACTTGGTTGTAATGCCTTAGAGCGGTTGGGTTTTGCGCGCCGTAGAGGTTCCCTATTTTTGGTCATCAAGTTGTTGTGTCGGGATTGTGGGGGTTGTCCTTTAGCTTGTAGGCGTTGCCTCGTTGCGTCAGGTGGGTAGTCATTGTATTGTCCTTGTTCACATGGTCGTCTGGTAGCAGCATGCATTATGCATGGGGTCGTTGGTTGTTTGTTTCCTGATTGCACAGGTTGTGTCCATCGTCAGGTTGTAAGGTTTGATTGTTGTCGTCGTTTCCTTCCTGTCAAAAAAAAATAATAATTGTTTCGCTTGTGGTCGCAACGATTTGGGGTAGTTACACATGGTATCAAAGCTAGTTCAACCCTACAACTGTGGATCGCCAGACTTTCCACTGTAGTAAACCTGTGAGTTTTAACCCTTGTGTTAATTAAAAACCTTAACGTGTCCATGCGGTGATCGCATTTAGAGTATGCCACAAAGGTTTGCAACGTGGTGTCGATGAAGGAGGTGCGACAACTCCAGACGTTCCTACACCCTCGGAGTCTAACCCCCAAGGGGAAGAACAATTCCTTGGGCTTAATTCACTGGTTGTAAGGGATGATGGTCTGACAAGACCCTTCCAGGTGATGCCAAAGGGCCTTGATCCACCATCGGTACTGAGATGAGGTCAGGGCACCAGTACCATTGAGGGTCCACAATGCGCCCTATCGAGTAACGTTAGCATTCATCGAGAACTAGAGACAGTCAAGTTCTAGAGTCCACGAGTGTTGCGGACGACTGTGTCATCGAGGCGCGGTTGTAGAGAAAGACGTTGTGCTTCACGCTTCACGATTTCGAACTCCAGCATGACGGTCCACTTGGAGGTATTTCAACTGAAAGGGAGTGCTCTTCTATGAAGGAAGACGCTCCTGCCACATTGAACATGATCATTGACGGCGTGTCATGGGAACTGTTCGAGGAACGGATCCAGGAGAGGTACCCTTCTGAGGAATTCGTTGAGCGTCAGCTCCACGAGTTCGACGCCTTACGACAAGGCAGTCACACGGTGCCCGAGTACGAGGCCCATTTTTGGATCTACTTCAGTATGCTCCACACCCTTACCGAGAAAGTTAAGTTCAACGAGTTGTGTTGGCATTGGCATTGGAATTCAACTTCTACTACAGGTACCAGGATCACTGGACCGAAGAAAGTAAATTGGAATGTGGGGAGCCACATTCCAGAGCGACTGCCTAGTGAAGAGGACTAGAGCATCTAGATCAGTCGGACCCACTACCATGGGAGTTTACCAGAGGCCTAAAACCAGGGATTGAATTGTTAGCTAGAACGCCTTATCGGATGTCGACCCCGGAGTACAGGAGTTGAGAATGCAATTGAAGGAATTGTTGGACCTGGGACTGATACTTCCAAGTGTGTCGCCATGGGGTGCTCCTATTATTTTCATATGAAAGAAGGATGGGTCGTGGAGGCTCTCCATTGACTACCATCAATTGAACAAGGAAACGATCAAGAATGAGTATCCATTGTCGAGGATTGATGATCTGTTCGATCAAATGAAGGGTGCGACGGTGTTCTCAATGATCGAATTATGATCAGGGTATCACCAATTACGGATTAAGGAGAATGACATCCCTAAGACCACCTTTAAGATGGGGGTTTGGGCATTATGAGTTTTTTTTTTACCGTTTGGACTAACAAATGCCCCAGGGGTATTTATGAGTTTGATGAACGGGGTGTTCTGTGAGTACTTGGACAAGTTCGTCCAAGTATTCATTGATGATATTTTGATTCACTCTCGGATGATGAAGGAGCATGACAAGCACTTGCACTTGGTACTGCAGTGTTTGAGAGAGCACAAATTGTATGGGAAGTTGTCCAAATGCTCATTTTATCAATCAAAGATTCACTACTTAGGGCATGTCATCTCCGGCGAAGGTATCTCCATGGATCCAGCAAAGGTTGAGGCTATTATGGAATGGCCTCTGCCTACAAACGTCTCAGAAGTACGTATCTTCGTGGGTTTAGCAGGATACTATCAATGGTTCGTCGAGGGATTTTGGAAGATAGCAAATCTGATCACGGAATTGCAGAATAAGAACAAAAGGTTTGTTTGGACCGAGAAATGCGCGGTAGCATTTTGGAGGCTCAAGGAGTTGTTGACGACAACACCAATACTAAAGGTCCCTAACATGGATGTGGACTTCTTGGTATGCACTGACGCATCCAAGGAAGGCTTAGGCGGGGTCTTAATGAAAGACAGACAAGTGATCGCTTACATTTCGAGGAAACTGAGAAGGCATGAGGAAAACTATGCAACGCATGATTTGGACTTGTTAGCCATGGTATATTCCTTGAAGGTTTGGAGACACTACCTTGTTGGATGAAAATTTGAACTAAATACGGACCACTATGGACTACAGCCCATCTTTACGCAAAGCAACCTAAACGCGCGACAACGGCTTTGGTCAGAACTGCTTAGCGAGTATGATTTCGAGATTTCTTACATAAAAGGAACAGTCAACCGAGTGGCTTATGCATTGAGTCGGAGACCATGCCTCTTCTCAGTGTTGCCTCTTCAGATGAATCTTCATAAAAATATTCTAACTTTACAGCACGACGATGACTGGTACAAGAGGTCAAGGATTTTATTGAACAAAACACAATGATGGTGCCAAGATTCCAAGGATTTGCATTGACGACGATGGATTATTGAGTTTTAACAATCGGATTTACATAGCACCAAACGACGAGTTGAGGAGCTTGATCCTAAACGAGGCTCATAGAGCAGTATACATGGCTCACCCGTGAGTCACGGAGATGAAGGAGGACCTTAAACCATTATTCTTTTGGAAGGGAATTAAGGTAGACATAGTCAACTATGTGGCCAGATGTCTAGAATGTTAGCAGGTAAAAGTTGAACATAGACACCCAACAGGATTACTATAGCCGCACAGTATTCCAGAATCGAAATGGGAGGTTATTTAGATGGATCTTATTGTTGGAATGCCACTGATGGCAAAAAGACATGACTCTATTTTCATGGTAGTCGACACTCTGATGAAGAGTGCTCATTTTATTCTTGTGCGTATGACGTATCAAGAACTTGACATAGCTATAGTTTTCATCCGTGAGATTGTGAGGTTGCATGGCATGCCTAAGAGGATTATATCTGATTAGGGATCGGTGTTTACTGGACGATTTTGGACTAGTTTCTAAGAGGCCTTGGGAACCCGACTTAAATTTAGTACTGCGTATCACCCGTAGGCTGACAAGAAGACCGAATGAACGAACCATACCTTGGAGGACATGTCATGCATGTACGATATGGACCAACAAAAGCGTTGGGAAGAATTCTTTCCACTGGTAGAATTCACTTATAACAACAATTACCAAAGCGCCATTAATATGGTACCTTTCGAGTTTCTTTACATGCAACCATGTTGGGCGCCTTTGATTTGGGATCAGCTTGAAAATAGGGTACAGGTGGGACCGGAAGCGATCCAAGAATTGGAAGATTAAATGAAACCTTTAAGACAAGGATCAAGGAAGCGCAGGATCGGCAGAAGAGTTACGACGATGCGCGTCGTGTCAACCGTAGTTTCGTTGTGGCAATCGAATCTTTTTGCGGCTGAAACTACATAAGAGTTCGATCTAGTTTGGAAAAAAGGGGCTAAACTATATCCTATGATATTTTGGAAAAGAGAGGCCTGTGGCCTGATGACTAGCCTTGCCTGATTCTTGAGGCGTATGCATGATGTATTTCACGTCTCTGTTTGAGACTTTATGATTAGTGATCCTTCACATGATTTGACTTGAGCACCTTGCGGGTGTCGGATGAGGGGACGCTCACGACTGAGCCGATCCGCATCTTGGATCATCGCATTCGATAGCTACGGCGTTGAATGATAGAGCAAGTCAAGGTCCAGTGGGACAATTATAGTCCACACTTAGCGACCTGGGAGGACGCATATGATATGCGCCAGCAGCTTCCATTTTTGTTTGATAGATAGACATATGATACTGTGATACACTTTATTTAGACATATATACTGTGAAACTTCGGGATGAAGTTCATACCAAGAGAGGGTTGTATGTAACATCCCTCTCTGGTGCATTGAGCGAACTTATTCTTTAAGGACACTTGCTACCAAGTGATCTGAATTATTATGCCATTAAAACTTTTGATTTTGATTATGAGGCATGTTGGGTTGATGACATGTTGTTTTACTACATTGACATAGACAGGTGTTATTGACTTGGTTTTACTGAGTGTGCAGGATTTTGGACTTGGAGGATGCAGAGGCATCGATGGAACCCCTTGGACTCTGGATCGAGTCAGGGAGTGTACCATTGGGGTTTGATTGTATTACTGTGATATTAGTGCATCTGATTAGATGACATGATATGGATATATTCTAACATGATTTGTTGATGATGTAGGCTGACGATAGCTTGCCAACCAGACTCACATATGGAGTAAAGGGGTCACACACGACTACCAGAGATGTTGAGGGAGAGGTGTGGACAGCAGCCCTGCCACAGCCTACTAACACTCCCGCCATGGCTCGAACTATAGGTTAATGTTTACCTAGTTCGAGAGGACCCACGATGCCGTGAGGGTAGACTGTGACAGTCCCTCATGATAATTCTAAGGGGCGCGCAATAAGGCAGGGGCCTTATTCCTTAGAGGCCCTTAGTCTCCCACAAGTTCACCTGGCAGAGTATTGACTCCAGGGGTTTTTTATGTCTACCAAGTCATTCAAGAGGCAAGTGGCACCCTTGGAGTGCGTAGTGCATCCTAAAGGGCACGTCATGGAAGGGAAATGGATTAGGGCGAGTGGCACCCTTGGAGCACGTAGTGCGTCCTGAAGGGCACGTCGTGCAAGGGAAATGGATTAGGGCGAGTGGAACCCTTGGAGCACCTAGTGCATCCTGAAGGGCATGTCGCGGTGTTGATGATAGATGAATGAACCTAGCTAGCCTTAGGATGATCAATGTGATAAGAATTTAAAAAAAACAAAAAACAAAAAACATTTTCCCTAGTAAGATGTCGCCCATCACGAAAATTTAAGGTTTAAGTCTAAACTATGTTAGGGGTAAAATATTATCTCTCTATAATAAAAAATAATAATAATAACCACATAAATAATAATTATGACCTTCGTTAAATCTTGTAACACAAAGGGAGTAAGAAATTAATTGTTTCATAAAAAAAAAATGTTCGATTAAAATTTAAAAAGGGAATTAATCGTTTTATTATTTTATGATAATTTAAAATATATTAATTTCATGAGAAAAGGAGAAAAGGGGGTTAATTTCCACACCTGCCTTTTTGAGTTCTAACAAAAAGGGGAAAGAGGGAAAAATCTAAAAATTTAGGAAACTAGGAAAAGAGGTAAACATAAAAAGGGAAAAAGGGGAACATAAGGGAAAAAACGGAAAGTCAAACTTAGAAAATTATCTACCATTTAAGAGATTTATAATAATTTAAAGCTGAACTATGAATTTAATAATAGGAAGAGTCATTAAAACTTGTAAAGGGTGGGGACACCTAGGAGTGATTCTAGGGTAACTCTAGGTGGGTGGGAAATAAAGATAATTAATTAATTAAAGAAATTAGTTATGGAGAATGGGATGGGGACACTTGTCTGGAGGAATTTTTAAAATTTATTTTTAAACTTTAATTAAATGAAATTTTAGGAAAGAAAAGAAGTTTGAAACTCTATATAGTGGAGGGATGAGAAGGATGATGGATCTTTTATTTCCATAGCGTTATCTTTCTGAAATATCTACTTGATTGATTTAACTTGTGGGAGTTGGGATACCTAGCTTTGATGAGGTGAAATTGCTTCGGCCTTGCGAGGTGAGTTGGAAGCTAGTCGAAATATTTGGATAGTGAGAGTGTGGCCTTGTGGCTCGGAGACTAAGGGTAAGAAGAGTACTAGCATTTAGGAGTAACTCTAGGTGGGTGAGGGAAATAAAGATAATTAATTAATTAAAGAAATTAATTTATGGAGGAATGTAGGGGATGGGGGACACTTGTACGGAGAGGAATTTTTAAGAATTTATTTTTAAACTTTAATTAAATGAGATTTTAGGAAAGAAAGGAAGTTTGAAACTCTATATAGTGAAGGAAGGAGAAGGATGAGGGGATCTTCTATTTCCATAACGTTATGCTACAGAAATATCTACTTGATTGATTTAACTTGTGGGAGTTGGGATACCTAGCTCGATGAGGAGTGGTAGCTCGGCCTTGCGAGGCGAGCTAGGAGCTAGTCGAAATATTTGGATAGTGAGTGTGTGGCCCCTTTGTGGCTCAGGGGGCTAAGGGGTAAGAAGAGTACCCCTAGCATTGGCTGGGAGGTACCGGTGAAGTCTCGTCGGTCGGCATGCGGGAGTTGCACGGAGCGCGCGGGACGTCCACTCAAAGCATGCGATCAGGCAATGGTACTCTTTCTTTATTTATATGGTAGATTGTTGTTGGATCTATGATTTGGATCTACATGTTTATTTTGGGTAGGTAAACTGGTTGTCTAGATTCATGACTAAAATTTGTATGGCCTAGCTGATTGATAGATTGGTTTCCCATGACCTTCGTTTCCCCGCATGTCTTGGCCACATTGTGGTGTTGATTGTGACTCTTGTGGTTTTTTTTCCTTCGTCCCTAGCTCTCCAGTCCTCACCTAAGCAATCAGCCAGGAGCTTGATCTACGGTCGTCGCCTCGACGTTAATAGACCTATGGATCTCAATGCCCTGCTTTTCTGTGCGAGGATGGTGAGCGAAGGATGTCCCTGTCAGTCGTCTACCTCTGTTGTTTTTCCTTGGCTATTGTTTGTCTTGTGCCCTGATGTGTTTATTTAACCCTGCAAAATTTGATTGAAGGTGAAGTTATTTCACCTTTGCGTTTTATATAAGTTGTTGAATCAATTTAAATCTGTGCTTTGCCGGATACATTTAAATATGTGTTTTTATATTATGCTGGACGAATTTAATTCTGTGTTTTTACATATTGCTGGTTAATTTACATCTGCGTTGTGATCCCTCTTTGTAACATTAACTCCATGTTTGTTTTATTGATGGCATTATTCTCTGCATTCTTACCTCGGCGTTTCTTCTAATACTTGACTGTGTTTTTTTTTTAATGCGTCTGTGTGCTACACCAATCCCAGCACGGGTAGTTCAGTAACAATGTTTTATTTACATAGATATCTAGTTCTTTCTCAGCATTTGCCATTATTTTTATTACACAACCATTTTTTGGAGGCGTTTTTTCCCTTTTATTGATCGACAGTTGGAATGTTTAAATCACGTCCTAATCTGTAAAGTCTGGCATACCTTGGAATGCGTTTTTTTAATTGTAATTTTATTAAATAGCCGGGATAATTACCATATCCATATGTTGCGTGGATAACTGTAAAATATTTAGAAGGCAATATCTTGATTGCGTTAATTCTGTAGACAGCGACCTCTTATTTTTAGATAAGAAAATCCTGTATTTTACCGATTCCCAAGGGTAAAAACCTCAACGAGTTTACACAATGGAAGGAAGGCGAATTTATAGTTGTACTGTGATTGTGCAGCGTTGCGTTGAGACGGCTAGTCGTGTTTTGGGACGATGTATTAGTGTGTGGTAATTGCCTGCATTGACTCATGTTGAGTGGACTGCGTTGTCATCAATTGCATTGGATGGATAGATTTTCCCTCTGATAATTGTTCATAATTGTTTTTGTTACATGTGTTACTCTATGGTTTTTATGCAATTACTTTACCAGATTCGTCTGTACGAATTTCGTCGCCCCTCCCACAACTATTTTCCACTTGGAACTTCGTTGATACAGTCTTAAAGTGTCTTTATTTCATTTACCTTAATTGCACATTACTCCACGTTTTAATGTGCCTGGTGTTACAGAACGTCCATCTATTTTAATGGCTTCAGTCAATTCGGCAAGAATGTTTCGTTCGACTGTCCAGTTGTCTCCCTTATCCCCAAAAATTATGACAGCATTATATTGTTAGCATCAAATGGGCAGGGTTCTTACATGTATCAATTTTGATCAATACTTGTACAGCAAATCCTTTTCAAACGTTTTTTTTACAGCCTTTATATAGCTATAGTGAGTCTTGTCTATAGATGCTTCAGCGAATTTATGATCTAAGGTATGATTGATAGCTGTAAATACATCAATGTTTCCCCAGTGATTATGTTCGTTTTGTATTCCTGGAATGCGTGTAACAGTCTGGTAATTACATCAAACATCAGGACTATTTTTGTTTTTATTTATGGCTGAATCTGTCCAGTCCTCAGCCCACAGAAACCTCTTGAACCCATAGTATTACAATGGTAGGTATTTATCAAAATCCCTTTGAGTTTGTTCATGATGTCTACTGGTGTAGATACCGTATGAAACCCATTCATTCATTCACAAAAATTTGTGGATCATTATTCAACTGATATTGATAATTGCAATATGTGTTTTATAAGATTCCAATTGTGGGCCTAATTTATGTCCTCGCGAGAAAAAGGAAAATTTTCTAGTGATATATCCCTCCGAGTTTTAGCGACCCGCCTGCATCCATAATTGGTGTATTACCAGGCTCATTACGAAAAATATTTTTTTCATTTGATTACTCATTGAGAAATCTCCATCCAAAATGCACATCAAGGTTTACTAAATGTAGGCCTATTCTGAGTTCTAAAAATTCCTCATTCAACTAGAGGAATTCCATCACATCACTCCAGTCTTCCATGGCCACATGACTTCAATCTATGAAAATGGTTTACCCATAATTTGATTTACAATTATTTTGTTCGTAACAATTCGGTTCCACGTACCTTAACTATCATTGCAATTTCAAGAAAGATAAATAAATATCTGTCGTCATGAAAATGTCGCTCAATATTTAAACAACTTGTCATGTATTTCCAGCTTACAATGTTTCCTTGTCAAAGTCTTGAAAAGTGCACTATGCTTACGTGCATAGAAACAAGCCCGAATGGCCCTTTTTTAAATTGTTTTGTACTTACCGAACAGACATGATTCTCATTTAAATGACCTTAGAAGCAAAAGATAATCTTAGAAACAACCTTGGAACACAATCTTAACTCTATCTTAATCCTATTAACCACAAATGATTCTCAAATCTTAACCCGTCTCTTGAGTGTTGTTACTTGAAGTTTTTTATGTATGTTAACACGGGGATGAAGTAAGACACCTTGTGCTAGAATAGGGTATTGATGTCCAGATGGTTGAGGTAAGCCTAGATGGTCACACTCTTAAGCCTATCTTGACTGTAGTTACGTCACGCAAGATTAATGGTTGAAGTTTTTTTAGTTTTTGCTATTGTTGTTGGTTAAACAGTAAATGGATTACTTGAGCCTTTTTCCTTAAGTCGATTTGTGTATGGGGGTTGGCCATAGATGTTGCATAACGCATGTTTACCCTGTAGGAAACAATAAATCCTTCAGTAAATGTGCTTTTTCATTCTGAATGATGTCACCTGGCGTCTAGTCGACTTGGGATTGGATGTTCATTCGTCGAATTTGACGAGGGCACTTGGTTGTAACGCCTTAGCACGGTTGGGTTTTGCGTGCCGTAGAGGTTCCCTGTTTTTGGTCGTCAAGCCATTGTGTCAGGATTGTGGGGGTTTTCCTTTAGCTCGTAGGCGTTGCCTCGTTGCGTCAGGCGGGTAGTCGTTGTATTGTCCTTGTTCACATGGTCATTTGGTAGCAGTATGCGTTATGCGCAGGGTCGTTGGTTGTATGTTTCCTGATTGCGCAGGTTGTGTCCGTCGTCAGGTTGTAAGGTTTGACTGTTGTCGTTGTTGCCTTGCTGTCAAAAAAAAATAATAATTGTTTCGCTTGTGGTCGCAACAATTTGGGGTGGTTACAATAATTTAGGAAAGTTTGATTCCATAACAGATGAAGGTATCTTTCTTGGCTATGCATCTATAAGCAAGGCCTACAAATGCTACAACAAAACATTGCACAAGTTTGTAGATAGTATTTATGTAAGAGTGAATGAAGCAATATCTTAAGATGAAAATTCACAAACAAATGAAGATCTAGAGGAGACAATCTACAAAGAATAATAAAAGGAAGAATAAAACAAATAACAAGAAGAAATAGAACACCAATATCCAAAGACACCATCCAGAATTTTCCAAATGAATCATCCAGAAAGTCATATTCTTGGTGATATAGATGAAGGAGTTCGGACTAGAAGAAGATTGAATTTTTCTTTGCTATCTAAAATAGAGCCCAAGAATTTTACATAATCTAGTGAATATCATCATTGGGTTAATGCTATGGAAGAAGAAATAAATCATATTTAGAAGAATGAGACATGAGAACTTGTGCCCGGACCAAAAGATAAGAATGTGATTGGCACCAAATAGGTATTCATAAATAAATTGGATGAATATGGAAAAGTAGTAAGAAATAAATTAAAACTATTATGTAAAGGGTATTCTCAAGTTGAGGGTATTAACTTTGAAGAAACCTTTTCTCTAGTTGCAATATTAGAAGCAATTAGAATGTTTTTGGCATTTTCGTGTTTCAAGAACTTCAAATTATATCAAATGGATGTCAATTCAACATTTCTAAATGAAAATCTAGAATAATAAGTATATATTGAATAACCAAAAGGATTTTAATTTTCAAACAATGAATATTATGTATGCATACTGAAGAAAGCAATCTATAGATTAAAGAAATCACCCAGATCTTGGTATTCAAGACATGAAAAATACCTGCAACAACAAGGTTTGAAAAGAGGAGATGAGGGAAACACTTTTTACATCAAAATAGACAATGAAGATCTATTAATCATTCTATTTTATGTGGATGATATCATTTTTTGAATTAATGTCAATAAAATGATCCAAAATTTTGCAAAATAAATGCAAAAAGAATTTCATATGTCCATGATTGAAAAATTGTCATTCATTATAGGTTTGCATATTTCTCAATCCAACAAAGGAATAATCATTTCTCAAACCAAATATATCAAGGAAATGTTGAATAAATTCATAATGGAATATTGTGCACCTATCAGTACACCTATGATCACAGTATGCAAGTTGAGAAAAGATGATGAATCTCCATAAGAAAATAAAACATTGTATAGGTCAATGATTGGTAGCCTACTATATGTGACATTATCAAGTCCAGACATCTTGCAAGAAATAGGATTGGTTTCAATATTTCAATATGCACTAAAGGAGACACATGTGCAAGCAGTAAAAAGAATATTTAGATATCTGAAAGCCACATTGGACTTTGACTTGTGGTATTCAAGAAGTAAGGACATCACTCTAATAGCATATATAGATGCATATTGGGTAGGAAGTATTGATGACAAGAAAAATATCAATGAAGGAGGATTATTTCTATGAAATTGTCTAGTATCATGGTTGAGAAAGAAGAAATATATAATCTCTCTATCGACAACAAAAGTCAAATATATTGCACCAATAGCATGTTGCGCACAAGTTCTCTGGATTAAGAAAAAATTGAAGGATATCAAGGTAGAATATGGTCAGCCAATATAAATATTATGTAACAAAAAAGTGCAATGTACATTTCAAAGAATATTTCTATTCACTCAAACAGGAAGCATATTCCAATAAAGTAGCACTTCCTAAGAGAACAGGTAGATGAGAAAAGTGTCAAGCTAGAATGCATTACCACCAAAGAACATGTTGCAAATACTTTTACCAAAACCCTTCCCATAGACACATTTGAATATCTCAGACAAAAGAAAGGAATGATATCCCTCTCATATTGTCAGTAGAAGGAATCGCAAGCTCAGGGGGAGCATCCCTTTTCCATTGATTTCAAAGGGGGAGAAGTTACAAATAGAGGAAGAATTGCAGACACGGGGAGAGTTGCATAAAGGGGGAGTATTAAATAATTGACTAAGGGTTTCCATCAATGAAAAAATGGGATATTTTTAGAAATATTGTTGTAATTGATATCAAATATAGGGGGAGACTACAAATTTCCTATATAAATATTGCAATATGGAGATTGTTGGAAATATTTTTTTTGGATTTTTTATGTTCAGTTTGGATACCCTATATTTAAAGGAATTTTTTACTCTAAATACCTAGCTCAAATGGGAGCATAGGTTATATGGTTGGAAAAATTATTCCTATACCTTTCCAATGGTATATGGAACTCCCTCTAACTCCTTAGGAATGAGGATATATGAATTTTTCTTTCAGAAAAACCAGCTAGAAACATTGTCCAACATAAATAACTCAACTATAATATCTATAGGAAATGAAAATAAAGTAGACATATTTGGAACCTTATTAAATATGAGAATTTTTTTATCCAAAGAATACCTCTATTTACAATGTTCGTGTACCTTATGAATGTAGAAATTACAACTTAGGTCATATGTTAGATTGTAGGCCTCACCCACAATCATGAATTAAGTTGGAAAAATAATTAACAAAAATTACAAAGCACATATCGTCTAACACCCCATATTTAGGCCTTAAGTAGTTAGAACTTCATTTTTACTCATCTTAGTAATTCATTACTTAGTAACTATTTGGGCTCAGATAGACTGATATAGACATTTGAGATGTGTATAGTTGGACCTATATATTTATGTGTTGCATAATGTTATTTTCATTTTTATATGTTCATTATGATTATACTTATGTTATTTATTTAAACATGAAAATGTAAATGTGGAATTCTTGTACATGGATACTAGTTCAAAATTATATTGTGAATGTATAACAAATGTGAGGGATGGTGTGAATAAGCATACATTTATTAATTTAATGTCAATACAAATATGGATTATCATATGAAATTGTGATGTATATGTATGGATATGAGTGTTGTTGAGCTAACCTATAGGCCGGCATGCTATGTAAGAGAAAATTTATTGTAGAGTTGAGGTAACTTGGATGTCATAGACATCAAGAAAATAGAATATTATATAAGTTTTACTTATGATTTAATTAATTCTTTCAAATATTTCTACAATCTGTAGTGAGTGTGGTTTTGTTAGGATGCACAACTTGTCCAAAGTGGTTGTTCAATGACATGAATCTAAGAATAGTAGTTGTACAGTGTGGCTTGAAATAGGGTATTGACCATAGTTATATTAGGAAGGGTGGTGGTATTTCCCATTGGATATCCTTCTGACCATATTTTTACCAAGAGGGGTGGAGGTATTTGCCACCATTTATCCTATGAAACCTAGATTCATGGTAGGGTTGTGTTAAGTCACACTCCCCTAGATGTGTGATGTCAATTTCCAATTGTTTGATGGGGAATTTTGGTCAAAATAGTGACACTTCCTCTTATGGTTTCAATCTGGAGTTAGGTCCATATAGTGGACACTCTATATTTGTCCAACAAAGGAAAGGAGAGGATTTGGAAGATGGAAGTAGGGTAGGAAGGAAGGATGATTCAACATAGTTGAGAATACATCTTGAGGATTAGATGTGTCACTCTTGTTCTCTCACTTGGTTCCTACCATGTTTAAAACCCTCATTTTGATTCCCTTTTGATATTTTAAGTGTAATAATAAATTATTAATGTGTTATTGTAATTGTGTTCATTAAGATCAATGAATGGTGCATTTACATGACTTGTTATCATGCATGTTTTGGTGTGATCATATAGAAACTATGCACTAGGGGAAGTGATTGTTTATCATTAGTACATGTGTAAGTTATGTGTCTGCTAGATACACATACATACTCTGCACATGTACACTAGTACAATTAGTTTATGTATTAATTACTAAACTAGGTGATTAATTAATTAATTGAATGGTTTTAAATGATTGTGTAAATTATATTGTATACATAAATATCTAGTAGAATTAGATACCTTGTTTGACTTTTATTGATGGTTGGTATGATGAAATAAATGAGTATGGTTGTTGTGGTAAAGTTCCCCCTATGGAAAGGTGAAACCCACCTTGGATCAAGACCCCTATTTCATCCAAGATATAAGGAAACAAATGGTGTACTAATTTCCCCCTAGACCTATTTCAACAATTAGAATGAGAAGAGAGGTATGGATTATTTACCCTTTTATGTCGGTTTTCCTCACTGCTATAGTCGTTGATCTTGATGTCCAAGCTCCTAGGTGCAATAAAAGTCTTGCAAAGAACAAAGTGAAACCTCCTTATTCCACACTATATTGTTAAGAAAAAAATAGATCTATCTATGATGAATTAGACAACAATAGACATGCATGTAGTGAACATGGGCATGAGGGGAATAGGCCTAGTTATATATTAATGGAAATAAAACAATAGTGAAGCACTTACAATCTCAATCTTGATGTTTCAACAGCTCTTCCAAGCTCTACTTTCCATCCCCTTGGATATCCTACAATCATAAGTATGATTCTCTCAATTATTCCTCCCTTGAATGTCTCAAGATCAAAAGTATGAAACTCTTAAATTATCTCTCCCTTCTCTCAAGGATGGCCTCCATTATATAGGCTTTGAGGTATCACAACCATAGGATAGTTTTAAGAAGAGGATGTGGTCAAATGAGGATTTGAATCAACCAACAAGATTGCCTTGAATAGGGGGTAGGTCAAACCAATCCCTTAACCAATTGAAAACTCCTAGAAACAACCTCACAATTCAAGGCATGGTGGTTGCAACTACTTCATCGCCCCCCGCTCCCCCCCCCCATAACTGTGCACGGGGAGATAAACAAGGGATTATCTCTCCCTAAGACACTTTGAGGGAGTAATGATCAGGGTTTATTCCTCCTTTTATATGGGCAGGGGAGCGATGAAGCTCAAACAAGGCCAAAATATCAAGGAAAAATGTA